>JAKNSH010061156.1:0-10669 GCA_027790015.1 Cymbopogon flexuosus
GTTTAGTTTAATTTAATTTAATTCAGGTGGGAATCCTCTACCCCCTTAGCTATTTCAAAAAATAAAATCTTTTCATTTAATCTAAGGCATTGTCCTTCTTTTAGTGGGTAATTGATCACATATTTTGATCAAGATCCTGAATTTGGTCAACATGATAATTACTTGATAACCTTTTATGATTCTTCTGTTCTGAAGGTAACACTTTCTGATTCAAATGTACCTGGAGAAGGCGAACACAAGATCATGTCTTTCATCCGGGGACAACGGAGCCTGGATAACTATGATCCAAACACAAGGCACTGCTTGTATGGACTGGTAAGATGGACTAACTAAATATTTGAATATTTTCCACATCACTGATCTTCTAATTGTTCACTTTGTTGTGCCTCTTTTGCACTTTAAAACAGGATGCGGACCTCATAATGCTTGCTTTGGCATCTCATGAACTTCACTTTTTTTTCCCCCGTTTTTTTTTATGCGATTTGGAGAGGAGAAAAAATGGCGAACGGGCGCGCCGGGGCGACGAGCGTGACGACCGCGCCTCCGGCATCCTCTCCGCCGCCAGCAACTAATCTCTCGGGACACCCCTCCTCAGGTGATCTCGTTCCCCCTCTCCTCCATCCTATCGCGTTTCCTCCGCTTTCCGCCTCGTTTTCCCGTCCGGCCGCACCCCTTTCGCTCGTTGGGAGGGTCGCCACCGCGAAGGCGGCCATGGCGAAGCCTGGTGATCCTCCGTTTCAAAGGGATGAGGTTGCGTCTATGATTAGTCAGCGGCATGATTGGTATAGCAGAGAGTTTGATTTCTCTGTTGATCGGAGGAAGCGTAATCGTAATTGGTATCCGTTCCCTCTCGATCCCACTCCGAAAGCACTTCAACAACGAGTCTCGGTACCAAATTTCCCCTTCGATGGGATTACTAAGGATTCGGTGAAATTGAAACGGCTCCCGATCGAATTGAATTGGGCGCATCACAAGGATTCCATTGGATCCCCTGTTCGTACCCTGAATCAGGAGGCGAACGTTGAGCAAACAAATTTGGGCGCGAATGATAAGGACCTGTGGGTGAGACGAGAGGAACCGACTCATTGGTTCCGGGAGCCTCCAAAAATTCAGATTATACCGGGGGTTCTTGGTAAATTTGTTCCTGAGCAGACACGCGGCGCGAATTCGTCGCGGGGAGATGACGGGGAACGCACGGATGAGGATGACCTTGAAGCAAGGCACCTAGCAGCCGCGTTACCTTCCCCCAAAGGGGATTCCCCTGTTGCGGCCAACCCTAATCTCTCTCCCCTCTGTTTGGCTCTCCGCCGCCTCGTCGGCCATCTCTGGGTAAACTCCACCATCAAATCCTACGTTGCGGCTGTGAGGACCGAATCGGCACCCACAGTTGCAGCGGAGATGCAACCAAGGGGCGCTGGGCGCAGATCTGGTTGGAGGGACCGCGACCGTGACCGTGATCGATACGGGCACGGACGGGGTAGGGAGGAGCCTTACCGAGGGGGATATGGAAGAGGAGGAGCTGAAGATGGGGGGAGGGAGAGATCTGAGGGCGACCAACCCTACCCCCACGGCGCAGCTGAGGAGGAGCGCCAGTTCCGAGGAGGTTTCAATGAGGGTCGGCAAGACCGTGGTCAAGGCAGGACGGGTGCTAGAACAATGTTTGGCAAAGGAAACAGATGATTGCTGAGATCAAAGCTTCCAAGACCGCTGAAGAAAAAGAAGATACCGAGAAGTCCCAGCAGGAAAATCCTGGAGAAGATGACTCCAAGTGGGAGAAACAAGCTGAGAAGCACAAGGCTCATGAGGAGGAGTGGCATCCGGTTGCAGCTAAGTCTGGTAAGCAAATCTCAAATCATGCTGATGTTTCCTGTGCTAAAGCCTCTGCAAGAGTGGGTTCTGGATCTAACAACGGCTACAAATGTGAGATCTGTGGTCTGGGTAATCATCTAACCAGAGAGTGTCATAGATACTTCTGCGAGATTTGTGTTACCAACACCCATTCCACCTATGATTGCAAAAATTGCTTACCTTGGAACTATGGTCCTGAGCTCTGTGCTACCCAAGTGGAGGGCCAGAGTTTCTTCCACATCCCTGAGATTGTTGACCCCAAAGTCTCCAGAGAAAGAGCTAGCTCAGTGGTGATATCTGTTACATTGGGGAATGTTTCTGGAAAAGATATTGAACATATGTTTATGAATCTGCTGGGTTCGAATTACTGGAGGTGGATTGCTCGACCTATCAATGATGTCACTTATGTGTTGAGATTCCCTGATGAAAAGATAGCTCAAGAATGGTGCAACATTAAAACCATGGCTATGAAGGGTGGTAAGGCAATGATTCAGATTGACCCATGGTCTCCTGCAAGTGGGGGTAAGGGCAGGCTGCAGGTTGGCTGGTTCAGGGTGTCAAATATCCCAGCTGATCAGAGGTCAATTCTAACACTGGCCCAAGTTGGTGCCTTGGTTGGCAAAGTAACGGAAATCGATGAAAAATCAAGATTCAGAGTGGATTATGTTCGGCTAAAGATAGCTTGCAGAGAACTGTCTAAAGTCCCCAAATCAGCAGAAAGTGTTCTTGGGGTGACGCTCTATGACTTTGGTTTTGAAAGAGAGATTGAACAAAATATCAATGAGAAACAACTGAAAAGTGGGATCACCGTCACCGAGGCTCAGTCCCCAAGCAAGAAACCAAAGCTGGATACACAGAAGGCTGCTGGTGGAAAGGACAATGGGAAAGGGAATACAACCGGAAAACAGATCATGCAGTCGGCCCCCCCGAAGTACCAATCTTGCGCCGATGGGAGTGGTGGGTCAAAGTTACTCTCAGAAGCTCAAAAGATCTACAGCAAGGGTGATGTTGCTGGGGTAGATAGAGTCTATATCCCTGAACGATTTGATGAACTGGATTCTGACAGTGACTCTGCTGAAGAGGCCCTCAATGTGAACAAGGGGATGGGGCAGTCTTCCAATACCAATGATAATCAGATGTGGATGGTCGAAGTCAATATGCATAATGACTCATCACTTGTGCCTGAAAAGAAGCAGCAGGTCCTGCATAAGGTGCCTGAGAAATCTGAGACCCCAAGTACTATAAGTGATGACTTGAAAACCAAGACAGTGCCTGGGATATCTGTATCCCCCGAGATTTTCTTACCTGATGACGATATCACTCAGAATCAGGAAGACAACTCCCAGAATACAGTAATTCATATCCCTGAAGTTGTCCCCCCTCCAGGAAAAGAGGTTGTCAAGAAGACTCATGGTGCTCTGCTAGTCCAGGAAAGGCGGAGGAGTGAAAGGCTTATGAAAGATACTACCCTAACAACCAAGGAGAAAAATGACAAGATGGCGAAGAAGAGGAACCTGGAAGGTACTTGCTCTAATCAGAATATGTTTTCTGTTTTACCCATACATGAAATTGCTGATTTATCTATGAGCATGGGTGCTAATATTGATAATAATGATTTTGCTACTTTTTATCTGTTGAGAGATATTGAATATGCTAGAAATGAGATGTTTAAAAAGCAAAGAGATGATAAAGCTAGATCTCAAACTGAATCAGTTGAGACAGCTAACTGTATTGATGGGTCACCTCTTCCTATTGAGTGGATTCAGGAAGAGGAATCTGACTCTGAGAATTTCACTGTGGTTTTATCCAAAAAAAATTCTAGAGAGAGGAAGAAGAAACTCAAACTCTCTGCTAGTGGTCAAAAGACCAGTCAGACACAGGAAAATCCTGGTCTGGGGGTGGGGGGGAGGGGGAAAAAACCCGCTCCACCCGCAAACAAAAAAAACAGAAAAAAGAATAAATGATACAAGGTCTCATTTGGAATTGTAGGGGCCTCAGAAAAAATGGGGTTGCCACTTTTCTGAAAGATCTAAATTTCCAATACAATCTTCACTTCATGGGTATACAAGAGACCATGGTAGAGGATTGCGAAGACAGTTTGCTAAGAAAATTTGATCCCAATCAGGATTTTCTTTGGTTATGGAATCCATCCAAAGGGAAGTCTGGGGGCATTTTGGTTGGGGTGAAAAAAGAATTTTATGATGTTGGGTCTTTCCAACAGGGGGAATTTATGTTACAAATGAACCTATGGGATAAGTTGAACAAATTGAAGTGGAACCTTTTGGTTGTTTACGGTGCAGCTCATGAGGAAAACAAATGTGAATTCCTTTCTGAGCTAGCACATTTCTGTTCTGTAAATAAGGAACCCTTACTCATTGGAGGGGATTTTAACCTGATTAGATATGCTAATGAAAGAAACAAAAGTGGAACGATACCTAGATTTACAGAAATGTTCAACCAGCTTATTCATCTCTATGAGCTTAGAGAAATCACTATGTCTGGCGGCAAATATACTTGGACTAACAACCAAGAATTCCCTTTGCTTGAAAAGTTGGATAGGTTGTTGATGACCAGGGAATGGGAAGATGTCTTTCCTCTGGTAATGGTTAAGAAACTCCCTAGAGAGATTTCTGATCATAATCCTCTCATTTTGTTAACTGACTCTAAAATTCCCAGCAAAGCTATCCAGTTCAGATTTGAATTAAAATGGCTGATGGACCCTGAGTTCTTGATTCAAGTTGAAAAGATATGGGGGAAACCCTGTAGAGCTGCCCCAGGGCTGGATAGGATTCAGCAGAAGCTAAAATTGTGCAAACAATATTTCAAAGGCTGGGGTGTGAACAAACATTGTGAATTCAGGAAAAAGAGAGCACAGGTCCAAATTGAATTGTCAGAGCTAGAAGAGCTTGAAGAAGTACAACAGCTTTCCCAATGCCAATGGCAAAGGAAAGTTGAAGTCATGAAAGAAAACTTAAACCTGTTAGAGCAAGAAGAGATGTACTGGTATAATAGATCTCATGAACAGTGGCTATTGCAGGGAGATCTAAATACAAAATACTTCCATAGAATTGCTAATGGAAGGAAAAGGAAGAATAAAATCATAAGCTTTGATCATGAAGATGGGATGATCGAGGGGGATCAAAATCTTCTTTTACATGCTACCGCATATTATTCTGAGCTGTTTGGGCCTATACCAGACACTAATATTCAGATAGACTCTAGTATATGGGAGGAAGCTGTCTCTTTATCTGACTCAGATAATGAACAGTTGTGTAGACCTTTCTCTGAAGCAGAGATTTGGTATGCAATGTCTCAAATGGAAAAGAACAAAGCCGCGGGGCCTGATGGCATTCCCATAGAGTTTTATCAAGTGTGCTGGCGGGTTATTAAGAATGACATTATGCAGCTTTTCTTGGATTTCCACCAAGGGAAAGTGGATATCAGCAGAATCAATTATGGGATTATCACCCTTCTACCTAAAGTCACCGATGCTGCCAGGATCCAGCAATATAGACCCATATGTCTATTAAACTGCCTATACAAGCTTGTAACTAAAACTCTCACGCTGAGAATCGAGGCTTGTGCTGATAAGTTGATCCACCCTGCCCAATCTGCATTCATGAAGGGGAGAAACATCATGTCTGGAGTATTTGCTCTGCACGAAATTCTGCATGAAACTAAACAGAGGAAAGAAAGCGGTGTGATTCTCAAATTAGACTTCGAAAAAGCATATGACAAAGTCAATTGGTCTTTGCTATTCACTTGTTTGCGAGCCAGAGGGTTTCATGATACCTGGTGCAATTGGATTAGACAAGTGGTATCTGGTGGGACTGTAAGTGTCAAAGTGAATGACAATGTGGGTCCCTATATTAAGAGCTTTAAAGGGGTTAGACAAGGCGATCCTTTGTCCCCCATTCTCTTCAATTTCGTAGCAGATTGCTTAACCAGGATGATTCTTAAAGCACAAAAGAATGGCAGGATTGCGGGTCTTGTTGATCATATAATTCCAAATGGTGTAGCAATTCTGCAATATGCAGATGACACCATCATTTGCCTGAAACATAATCTTGAGAAAGCTAGAAACATGAAGCTACTATTATATCTGTATGAGATGCTGGCAGGCTTAAAGATCAACTTTAACAAGAGTGAGGTCATCATGATCAATGATTATGATAACTCAGCTAGCAAATATACTGAACTGTTCAACTGTCAGCTAGCATATTTCCCCCTGAAATATCTTGGAGTTCCTGTGAGTCCTTCCAGATTACATGTTGCTGATTGGATGCCAATCAAAGAGAAAAATGCTAAGAGACTTGATATTTGGAAAGGTTCATCCATGTCTATAGCTGGCAGATCAACCTTGATCTCATCCAGCTTGAACAGTGCACCTGTCTACTGCATGTCCATGTATCTGCTGCCTAAAACAGTGATAAAAGATATGGACAAGATTAGAAGGACCTTTTTCTGGCAAGGTGGCCATGCCAAGAGGAAATACCACTTAGCAAGATGGCCCAAAATTTGTAAAAGCAAAAAGAAAGGGGGATTGGGCATCAAAGACATTAGGAGAATGAATCTGAGCCTACTTTGTAAATGGTGGTGGAAGCTGGAACATGATTCTGGTGTCTGGCATGATATTGTCAAATACAAGTATTTAAAGAAACAACATGTTGGCAATGTGAAACATAAGATAACAGACTCCCCGTGCTGGTCAGATCTATTGAAAGTTAAACATATTTACCTGCAGGGGAGAAAAATGAGAGTCAAAAATGGAAAATCAACTCTTTTCTGGAAAGACTCATGGCTATATGAGAATCCTTTATATATATCCCACCCCGAACTGTTCAAGCTTTGTGAACAGCCAGATGTTCTGGTGAGCGAAGTATTGAATGATATAAGTCAGATCTCTTTTGTGAGATGGCTGCCCCCTTACTTATGCGAGGCTTGGCACCAGATACTGGAAGAAGTGCTTAAAGTTCCAATACAGACAACTGCTGATGTTGCTTGCTGGAAACTAGAAAAGTGTGGCAAGTTCTCTGTTAAATCCACATATAATGCACTTTCTAGAACTGAGGAGGGATTAAGTTTCAGATATATCTGGAAAGGCAAAATCCCTGCCAAGATAAAAATCTTCCTGTGGTTAATAGCTAATGATGCTATCCTAACAAAAGAGAACATGCTGAAAAGGCAGTGGAAGGGGGATCCCAGTTGTTATTTCTGTGACCAACTTGAAACAGAAAGTCACTTGCTTTTCACATGTCCAATAGCTAGAGTGGTTTGGGGTGTTATAGCTACCTGTCTAGGTGCCAATGATATCCCAAGATCTTTTAACCAATGTTTGGGGTGGTGTGAAAAATGGTTCCCAGGTGGCAAACAGTTTCATGTTTGTGGGATAGCAGCTATATGCTGGGCTATTTGGAAAACCCGTAACAAAATTTGCTTTGAAGGAGGGAAATTTCATACTCCTCTGTCGATTATCTGTCACGCCGGAGCTTTAATGAAATTTTGGGCAGGATTAATGAAGGAAGAAGACAGGAACATGTGGACTGAAGGCGTAGATCAGATGATAAGGATCGCAGGACGGCTGCTGGAGGAGCTCAACAAGACGAACCAGAGCGTGCCGGCGCTGGAGAATGAACCCCAAGACCACAACCAGCGAGATGGCGATGCGTGAGGACAATTGCATTTTGTGGAGCACGCTGTTCTGGTGGCTGTTTAGCTTTTGGTACCTTCAGACTTGTTGGTCTGTTTAGCCATGTGGAATGTTTGGAGAGCAGATTGTGCTTCTCCCCTCTCTCTCTCTCTTGTTTGCTTTCTGAAACTTTCTCGAACTCCTTTGTATTTCCGTGGTTTCGGCAATGGAAATGGGGCACGCCCTTGTTCGAAAAAAATGAACTTCACTTTTCAATCTTGCGTGAGGTCTGTCAATCCATCCTCGGTGTCAACTCCGGTTTCATCGATACTATGAGGGTTTTTGGAAAACCACATTTAATTTATTGGAATTAGCAAGAAATGGTGCATTAAAGTTAAATATAGTTGCAGATTTTTGTAAATAAATTTGAAGTTGAGAATAGTCATTTTGTTAACTTGAACAGGACGTGTTACCTCAGAATCTGCTAGAAAATTACATCCCATTATCTAAAGAACTATTCAAAACTGAAGAATCCTCAAGAAAATGTAGAGGTTGGTTCCCCCGAGTAGCAGAAACAACTCCCAGGGACAGGTCTCCCAATAAACCTTAAGGTTTGTTTCTCAGAGATGATAAACAGGGCGTTTCCATTTTCATTTTTCATATAACACCGTCTTCTTGCAGTTTTTGAACATATGTGTTCTGAGGGAGTACCTGGAGCTTGATTTGAAGATACCAAATTCGGTTGTCAGAACAGATATTGAGAGGCTCATAGATGACATCATATTTATCTGTTTCCTGACAGGAAATGACTTCATTCCACATATTCCTGAAGTTGAAATACATGAGGTGAGTATGCCATCTGATTCTGACAGCTTAACAGCAAACAGTATTGTTATTGTCACATCATTTCACATGCTCCCCACTGCAAAAAAGTAAATTTTTTTTTCCTTAATTTGACTTCAACATGTCAGGGTGCAATTCATCTTCTATTGGATATGTACAAACAACCATTTAACAAAAGGGGAGGCTATATTGTGAGTACCGAGAAGGTACATCCAGAATCGAACAATTAATTTTATTGATTAATTGTTGAGTTACGTTTTGATGTATATCTGTTGCTACCAAAAACAGCTAAAAGACAAAAATGCTGCATATCTTAAAGTATCGAGGCTGAAAAAGTTTTTTTATGAACTGTCCTTGTGTGAAGATAAATTTTTTCTTAAAAGATATGAACTGCGAGAGGTATGTTACAAAATTTATGAACCTTGGGTCAAAGTGTACACTATTGCCAATTGGAGCTTGCTGATTGCATGCAGAGGTTACAATGCAATATAGTGCGACGAGCTGCAGAAGGATGCTGGAAAGAAAGAAACTATGACAATATGGTGAGGGCTATATACAGCTAAAATTTTTGTTCTGATAACTATCATATTCATTTTTTAATCTCAAGCTTCCTTTTAGTCAGGAAGAAAATCCTGATGGTCCAGACTTGACAGTAAAGTCTTTTTCAACCAACTGTGGTATTTCCACCAACAGCCAAGACGAATCAGATGTAGGGAAGAGCTTACCTTTTTTTTTTTTTCCTACTTCTATTGGATTTCTGGAAATTACCTTATCACTTCTCCTAAACTGTTTTGCCAATATGGCATCCATATTATTCCTTATTCGAGTTTAACTCTCCTGTTTCTTAGGTAACTGCAAATACCTTGGAGCTGAGGCGAAACTTAATCTTCGTAACAAGCAAGACCTTATAAAAAGTGGAGCCTGTAAACATGATGTGGTTGGTGGTGCCTACTTGAGTAAATATTTTGCATATGTGCAAAGTTTGACATGCCATTGCAGATAAGATTGGGATTTGCAGGGTGGAAATCTCGATTCTACGGGGAAAAGTTTGGTGTGGAAAAATCTGATGAAGTTGGGGTGCTGAAGAATGACACGGTTATGATTTTTCCTGTATCTGTGCGCAAATAAAATTTTAATAGCAGTGGACATTCCAAATAGACATCATATGGTGTTAACTTTCTTTTGTCTCTGCTTAATATAGGTTCAAAAGTATCTGGAAGGATTTTGTTGGGTGCTGCGGTACTATTTTGTTGGGTGCTGCGGTACTATTTTGCAGATGTGCCATCATGGAGCTGGTAGGAAACCTGATCACTCATGGTAGAAAAAAGATTACTATTTTTTAATCTGAGCTTTCATTTCTCCATGTATCTTCTTGTATACATTGTACTCATATGCTTTCATCATCTGAATACCATATTACTGACCTAAATGGGCATTTTTTTTTTTCAGATCTACAGATTGATATACCCATGGAAAACGTATCTTGTGGCAAGTAAGTCAAATTTTCCATATATATCAATTCATAATTTAAGACTAGATTACTCATATTTTTACGAACATTGGCTGGGCCGTAGCTAAGGCATCATGTTTCAGTTGCTATAAACCCCCATCATTAGTAGTTGTGATTGTGAAAGAAAAAAGAAAGCCTTCTCATTCATGCTAGTTTTGTCCAAAATTAATTAGTTCTGGGTATTGCAATGTTGCCATTCATTGATGAAAAGCTGCTGACTACTGCTACCCAGACGGTGGAGGACAAACTTGCAGTAATAATAGATTGACTATCTTAAATGCATGGTCTACTAGAGTTTGTTGCACATGAGTGTTCTACATTGTTTATATTGTATTTTTTAGGTACATGAGATAAATAGAAACACAGTTCGGCAAGACAAGATCTTCCTTAGGAACTCAAATACTCTGCCAAATGGTTCAGCGTTTGCACAAACATCTGACTGTTCGTCAAAAAAGCTTCTATTAGATCCATCTACCAGGTACAATCAAGTCTGAACTGATGCTACGTTGATTTGCATTTCTTTTATTTCTGAACAACTCAGGAATGTTGCTACCCTGAATTTTATTGGACGTAGTGAACTTGAGGCTGGTTGTCTCCATTGGACGATGATAGTGTAAGCTGTGGTTTTTCCCATTGCCTGATAAAAGATCAACAGGACATTAGGAATGACCAGACAATGTATGTTTTCTCATGACCCTATCATATTCAGGCAGTACTCTGTTAGGATCCGAAGATGAATCACTAACGATAGCTGAGAGGAATTTGGAGGGTTTGAGGGGAATTTAGGGATCGAAGAGCCAGAACAGAGGGTTGGCGAGGAGCATGAACAACAGTTTGGG
>JAKNSH010061415.1:0-11880 GCA_027790015.1 Cymbopogon flexuosus
TCCCCCCCCCCCCCCCCGGGTCTCGACCACCACCACCGCTGGTCCGGTATCCTTCCCAAAAGTTTTATTCTATGCTCGGAGAACATGGAAATCCTCCAAACCCAAAATCCGAACATCGTGGCCCTCTTTCTCCGGCGGCGGCGGCAAGAGGAGAGTTTGTCCCGACACTTGCATCATGTGGCCCAAATCCCAAAGCCGGTCAAAGACGGTGTGCGTGCTAAAGGACGCGAACACGCGAACATTGCAACCATTAATCTGTTGATAGATGAAGCCGGATATTTTTATCCATTATCTAAAAATTTAAGTATTGATGAAATATGAGCTTGGTCCAATGGTTGCAATGGGCTCGATATTGAACTTTTAAACCTGTGCATAAGCGGCGCATAAAATTCCTTCTGTGCTATCTTCTTCACCTCAATACAAATGTCGTTTGACATCTAATACAACATGTATGTATACTTGATTGATCTAAACTTTGGACTCCTTACCTACCCTGAATTCTGAACAGGTCCAGTGTGGACTCTCTGCGTATTAATTATGCTGAGCTACGCATTAGCAAGGCCGTTGACTTTCACTGAGCTGACATCGAGCCATCTTTTATGAGCTAGTAGGAATGCTGTGTTCAGTGAAATCCAGCACTACAGCCACATAGCCAACTCTGTTTGACAATTTCCAATCAGGTCGCACCTCTGCTCCAACCGAATCCCTTTCAGCTGGCCGCCATCCCCAAGCAACTCGACCCTCTCCATTGTTTAACCAATCCTCCATCTCAACCGAGACAATCCAGAAGAAGCCAAGGCAAAAATCCAACAAAGTGCCGAGGCGCTAGATTCCAAACAGCGGCAACCGAGCCGTCTGAACCCAACGGCTCGTCGGCCGCTGAACCAGAAGCGGTTTTGTTCGCGCCAAGCCGCCAACCAGAGCTCGCGCAGCACATAGCACAAAGCCGAGGTCAACGCTCCCCAATCGCCTAGTACGCCACAAGCCGTGCCGTGCACTCCTACGCTTCATGGGCGCATCCGCGCGCGCCCCGACGCCGTCGCCGCACAAATGTCTCCGCTCCCGCCCGCTCTGCCGCGCTCGCTCGCGTTCCTGGGCTTGGCTCTGATCCTCTTGCCCGCCCGCGCCGCTGACGCTGGGCCGCTGGCGACGGAGCTCCTGCGACCTCCCTTCACCGCCTCTAACTTCCTCTACGTCGACACCGGCGGCGCGTTCCTAGAGTCCAAGAACGGCGCGTTCAGGGCCGCCGTGGTGAACCCCGGGCAGGGGCAGCAGCAGGACAGGTTCTACCTCGTCATCCTGCACGCCCCGTCCGCCACGGTGGTATGGTCGGGCAACCGCGACGCGCCGACGACGTCGTCGGGGCCGGTGAACCTCACTTCGCAGGGGATCACGGTGTCGAGCCCCGATGGAACCGTGCTGTGGTCGACGCCGCCGCAGCTGCGCTCGCCCGTCGTGGCGATGCGGCTGCAGGACAGCGGGAACCTGCAGCTGCTGGACGCCGCGAACGCGACGCTGTGGCAGTCGTTCGATAACGCCACCGACACGCTGCTCCCGGGCCAGCTGCTGCGCGCTGGCGCGTGCCTCTCGGCGGCGACGAGCGCCACCGACCTCGCGGAGGGGAGCTACCGGCTCGCCGTGACGACCGCGGACTTGGTGTTGACGTGGCAGGCGTCCACGTACTGGGGGCTGTCGAACGATGTCCGCTCCTTCAAGGACCGCAACGTCGCGGTGGCGTCCGTGTCGGTGAACGCGTCGGGCTTGTTCGCCGTCGCTGCCGACGGCGGCCTCGTGTTCCGCGTGGACCTCGTGGAGGCGGCGTTCCCCGTGCTGAAGCTGGGATACGACGGTCGGCTGCGCATCACGAGGTATCCGCTCGTGAACTCCTCGGCGCCGTCCCTCGGAGGCGACTTCGTGGCGCCGGCCAACGACTGCGACCTCCCGCTTCAGTGCCCGCCCCTCGGGCTCTGCACCCCGGCGGGCAACAGCTCGACCTGCACCTGCCCGCCGCTCTTCGCTGCCTCAGCGACGACCCCCGGAGAGTGCACGCCGGGGGACGGCTCGGCGCTCGCGTCGCCGGCCCTGTGCCAGAGCAGCAACAGTACCGTGTCCCCGTCTTACATCGCCCTCAAGTCGCAGGCGGCCTACTTTGCCACCAAGTTTGATCCGCCGATCAAGACCGGCGTCAGCCACAACGCTTGCCGCGGCCTCTGCTCCACGAGCTGCGGCTGCCTCGCCTACTTCTACGACAACTCCTCGCTAAGCTGCCACCTGATCCAACAAAAGCAGCTCGGCTCGCTGTATGTTAGCTCCTCTGCTTCAGCCTTGGGATACATCAAGACGATCCATTCGCCGAACAATTCTACAGCAAACAATTCAAACTCGTCGTCTGCGAACCGTCTCTTCCCAATCGTCCTGCCATCCATCGCAGCGTTCCTACTCCTCGCCGTGATCGCATTTTACGCGTGCTGGAGGAGAATGAGGAACAACGGCAAGAAAAAGAAGAGCAAGAGCACCGGCCTCAAACAGGTGTACATGGGCCGTCAAAAGGACACCGGTGATGCGGACGACGACGAGGAAGACGATGACAACGTCCACGTACCGGGCATGCCGACGCGGTTTACCTACATGGAGATTGAGGCGATGACCGCCAACTTCGGGACGAAAATCGGCTCCGGCGGGTTCGGTTCTGTGTACAAAGGGGAACTCCCCGGCGGTGAGGGGCTCGTCGCGGTGAAGAAGCTGGAGGCCGTCGGCGTGCAGGCCAAGCGGGAGTTCAGCACTGAGATCACCGTCATCGCCAGCATCCGGCACGTCAACCTCGTGCGCCTCCGCGGCTTCTGCGCGGAGGGCTCGCGCCGGCTGCTGGTCTACGAGTACATGAACCGCGGCTCGCTGGACCGGTCGCTGTTCGGCTGCACGGGCCCAGTTCTGGAATGGGGGGAGCGCATGGAGGTGGCGCTCGGCGCGGCTCGCGGCCTGGCGTACCTGCACACCGGGTGCGACCAGAAGATCGTGCACTGCGACGTCAAGCCGGAGAACATCCTGTTGGCCGACGGCGGGCAGGTTAAGATCGCCGATTTCGGCCTTGCCAAGCTGATGTCGCCGGAGCAGTCGGCGCTGTTCACAACCATGCGCGGCACCCGCGGGTACCTGGCCCCGGAGTGGCTCAGCAGCGCCGCCATCTCGGACCGCGCTGACGTGTACAGTTTTGGTATGGTGCTGCTGGAGCTGATCCACGGGAGGAAGAACAGGGGTGAGCAGACCAACGACAACGTCGCCGTGGAGTTTGCCGGCAGCAGCGTGCGGTCGGAGTGGCCGTCCGGGTGGAGCAGTGCGACGGCGGTGTCTTCGCCGAGCAGTGGCGACGAGTACTTCCCGATGGTGGCCATGGAGCTCCACGAGCAGGGAAGGCACCTGGACCTGGTGGACCCGAGGCTGGAGGGCCGCGTGGAAGAGGCCGAGGCGGCGCGTGCCGTGCGCATCGCCCTGTGCTGCCTGCACGAGGACCCTGCCCAGCGGCCGAGCATGGCCGCTGTGGTGCGGATGCTGGAAGGCACCGTGGCGCCTCCGGAGCCGCGCGTGGAGGCGCTCGGGTTCCTCCGCCTGTACGGGAGGGGCCACGCCGTGCCGCCGAACACCTCCCTGATCGCCATGGCTGGCACGCCGGGCTCGTCGGGCACGCCATCATCGGCGGCCGGCGTCTCGCAGTCGACCGATACGTCGCAGAGCGTGTCAGCGCCAAGATAGCACCAAGATTCAGCTCCTGCGACGTGGCAACTGGTAAAGATCAAACGCTGCATAGGCCACGGCGCCTACGTGGCTTTGGCGTAGCAGGGCTTGGTCAAGGAGATGACATGTATTGATGTATAGCAGCTGATTTTTTTTGGAAGGTAGAGTACGACAGCCGACAGGTACAACAGCACAGAGGACTGGTCGTAAACAACATAATTACAAAAACTACTTGTAGTGGGTTTAAACAAAGATTAGGTATGCTCTTGGTGGCTTGCCGTGCCAGATTTCTGATTATTGTACTTGTATGGCCTGCTTATGATGCATTTGCTTAGTATACAATTGTTTGGCGGGACAAAGAAGGTCGATCAATGTTATATACTAACAAGTGGAACGCGTCGATGATGTGGGTAGCTAGTTTTTAATGTTTGCATTTTTCTAACTTGAAACCAAACAATTTGATTCTTTGTTTGGGCCTTGTTTAGATTGCAAATTTTTTCGCTCGCTCTCTATCACATCAAATATTTGGACATATACATGGAGTACTAAATATTGGTAAAAAATAACTAATTGCACAGTTTGGTTGTAATACGAGACGAATCTTTTGAGCCTACTTAGGCCGTGGTGGGATAATAATTGTCAGACACAAACGAAAGTGCTACAGTGTGATGAAATTTTTTTCACCTCCAATCTAAACAAGGCCTTGATATTCACGATGATTATCTCTACTTTACCTCGAGCCACCGGGCATTATTGAATATGTTAAAGTACAATAATTTTTTTATAAGATTTTAGCAACTTCATAGTTTCGGTGCTATGGAGTTTGACATTTTATATTCTACCAAATACAACAAATAAATATAGACCCAAACAATTGTCAATACCCCTATGCTCAAACGTGCAATCTTATAGCTAGTTTTCTGTATTTTTTTTTTCTCAATCCATAGGATTTGAGATGTTAGAACATTTTACTACGAAATTTTTCATGTGTTTCTCGAATCCTACATTCTAAAAAGATTTTAATTTAAAGATGCTCCAAGGTCTTGTTCAAATGCGCATATATTTGTCTCAACCCTTATGTGTTAGAGTGGTTGACATGGATATATGTGCTGGAACCAACACGAATATATGCACATCCAAACAAGACCTAAAAGATTCATCATTCATAGTTGGGGCCCTGTAACTTTGCCGCAACTGTGCTTTTTTTTTCTACTAAATCGGTTCTAAATTATAAGATGTTTTACTTTTTAGATCACAAGTATGACCACTCGTCTTATTCAAAAAATTAAACAAAATATCATATATTTTATTGTGGCTTAGCTTATTAATAAATGTTATTCAAGAATGACTTTAATTTGACTAAGTTTGCATAAATTTTTTGAATAAAACGAGTGGTTAGACTTTAAGTTAAAAAGTCAAACATCTTGTACTCCCTCTATTTCAAAATGATTGTCGTTTTCGGTTTCCGTACCACAACTTTAACTCAATTTATGGAAAATACGTGCAATATTTATATCTCCAAATAAATTTGTTAAAAAAACTAGACTTAAAGATCTTTCCAGCGATACTAATTATTTAATACAAATATTAATATTTTTAATATATATTTTTTTAAAGTTGTTTATCAGGAAACAAAAGCGACAGACATTTTAGAACGGAGGGAGTAATTTAGAATGGAGGGAGAAGCAATGAATAAATAATGGTCCAAAAGCACGCCATGTTCTGTTTGAATCATGCATTCATGCTAAATACACCCGTACTGTGTTTGGATCATGGGCCGTTCCCGTGTGGCCGAAGTCTTGTCCGCAAGATTCACTTCTTCATCAACGAGGTTGGACTGGATCCACAGTACATTTTGCAACGGTCTATCCTCTTCTCATACAGCCTAAAGAAGCGACTAGTGCCACGGCATTGTGTCATCAAGGCCCTGCTGGCAAAGGGATTGCTCAACAGAAATGTTAGCTTTTACACATTGGCTAAAACTGGAGAGGAGACTTTCAGATTGAAGTTTGTCGACCCTCACAAGGACTCTGTTACTGGGCTTGCAGATGCTTATGCCACTGCACATGGTGGCAGTGTGCTCCATGGTTCAGCTGTAACATCTCAATGTGTTTTAATATTCTCAATGTTATTCAGGCAGATGGTAGAATTCTACTCATGCTCATTGGGAACTGTCCATGCTACAGACTCCTTTTGTTTCTGTAATAGAACTACTGGTCTTTAATTGCTCATAGTCCAAGTTTAGGATTTGGTCATCTATGAGGAACTGGTTTGAGGTATTCTGGGTCCTTGCTGTTTGAGTGTGGTAGATTAGCAGCCACTTTTTGTCTAGTTCATGGCTCAAAGCTTATTCTCCAGTTACTTCTTATTCCGCAGATAGGTCCTTATTGTACCAGAAACATGTTATGGGGAAGCTTATCTTGAGCTGGAGTATATTCAAAGTGCCTATTGGAAATCGTTATCTTGATCTGAGTATATTCACAGAGACAAAGCATTGAGTACATTGTGTGTATGCAATATGAATACATTTACAACAGAACACACAGCTTAGTGCTATCAAATGAATGTAGGAGAGCCAATTCAGTACAAACCCAAATAAATTGCATCCAACTTATCTGTCTAGTAGTAACTTCTACTCTTCTTCCTGTCGTATTCTATACTCATAACATTACAGTAATAACTTATTTATTCAAAAAAATCACCAGCTTGAAACAATCCTTTGTGGTGGGGTGGGGGTGACGGGCTGTTACAGTCACCAATATACGCTATGGTAGGAAGAAGTATATACTTCAGGCAGAGGCTTTTAGTTCTCCCAGTTCTTCCACTGGGACAGTAGTAGGAGCAGGCGCTCCACCAGTCGTTGGCCTGCAGAAATAACCAGTTGTTTCAGCTGTCATTACAAGACAAATTACTCTACAATCATGGTTACACACAGGATGGCATATATACTTACAGTCCAATCATAACTTTGAAGGAATCATAGATCACCCACTGAGCACCAGTCAGGGTACCGACCATCAAGATGCGAAGAGGAAGGCCACGGGTGAAAAGACCCAACAGGCCAAGGTTCTTGACAGCCTGATGCAAATAAATAAATAAACGTAAGTACAATGGTTACTGATTTCATATATATTTATTTATATAAGCAAAAGAGCAGTTAAATCGGGAGGAGCTGGAGTTCATCTGTGTTCTGCAAAGTGAATGTGGACTTACATCTCCAACGGTGGCTCCCTTGGAGTTGTTGAGGAAGGAAACCAAGTTGTCTGCAGGGTGCGAAACGGCGGCGCAGAAGACTCCGGCGACGTAGCCGCTCCCGAAGCTTACGCCGAGCTGGAGAGGTTTGCTACACTGATCCTTTGGCGTCGGGATGAGGTGCTTGTAGGTCATCTCGACAATGTTCTCATACGTCGCGAACTTCATCATGGTGTCTGCACATTGCAGAGCACAGAGGTCGGGGAAGTTCAGCTTGGAAAGCTCACTCATGTGCAAAGTACAGTATGAATGGCATCAGAAAAAACCAAGAAGAAGAAAGGCAATGCTTACAAGGAATCTGTCGCCCCCAAAGAGGAACCAGTCCTCTGAACAGCCCTGCGTAGCCCTCGGCCCTGACGATCTTGGGGAAGCCATCGCTGAGCCCCCTGGCGAAGCCGGGCTGCGTCTGCACCCTGACCTTGACGGCCTCCATGGGGCAGAGCGCGACGTCGGCGAAGACCTCGGCGGTGGCGGAGCCCGCGAGGTAGATGAGGGTCTTGTACTTGGCGGCGTACTCGGGGCCGGCCATGTCGGTGTACGTCTTCTTGAAGTACTCGTAGAGGCCGTACTTGAACGCGCCCTGCGCGCTGTAGCCCACGAACGTCGGCGCCCATCCCCTGAAGAAGCCCCGGAGCCCCTGCTCCCTCATCACCACGCCGAACGCCGACGAGGTGCTCTTGTACTTTGCAGGGTCGATCTGCGAGCGATGCCATGTCGCATTCGGTCAGCACGTCAGAAATAAGAGTAACACAATTTTGTTAGAACACTGATGATCGATCCCAGATCTCCCAGCGAAGGAAACCAGAATTAGAAAACTGTATGTATCCTGGCATGTTCATGCCTAGTCCGGCTGGGCGTAGAAGCTGATCATGCACGCCTAGTTTCAACTAGTATATCTGCGTGTTCGCGTCATTGATGACGTCGGGCGCAACGACAAGTCTCACGGTGACTTTGATCGAAAGGAAACACCATTTTAGACGGCTGTTTGTGGTCTTCGAAACACCGTTTTGGCAGATACATTTTGTTGCAAAGAAATATATTCGTAAAGTTATATTATATGGAATGTAACGACATCGAGTAAAAAACCTCATATATAATTTTGATCGTTCATACTCAGCGGAAAGAAAAATCAGTAGTCCTCCAACAGAAACTCGAGTTACTACTTTACAAGTAATAGTCGGACGGTCAAAGAAAGCGACAGTTTTCCCCGTGAACGAACTGAAAAACGCACGCACGCACGCAGTTACGCACGTACCTGGATGTTGCACTTGATGACGTCGAGCGGCGTGACGGCGGCGTGCGTGAACCCGCAGGCCGCGGCCCCGCCGATGGCGCCCGCCGCGTAGTAGGCGGGCGAGAACATCTCGATCTTGCCGAACGGCTCGCTCGGCGCCCCTGCCATCACCACCGGAGCCGCAGGCGCCTCCCTGCCGCCGCCGCTCGCGCCAGCGTAGAGGAAGCTGGGCAGCAGCGGCTGGCGCGGCGCCATCGTCCCCGGCGGCAGTTGGTTTCCGGGGACACGTACGACGCGAGGAGTCACCAAGGCTGGCAACGCAGGCGGGGCGTTCGCGCGGGGGGCTGCCACCGGCTGCTGGGCGATTCTTGCGAACGTGTGTGGTTTCCAGGTTGGTTGGAGAGGCTGCCGCCTGCGCGCGGCTGCCGTTTTATACGAGCAGTCTGGCGCCGGGGTGCGTGACGGGCGTCTTGGGGTTTGACCCGCACGACGGCTGCTTGGAAAGCAAGGCGGCCGCGGCCGGTGAACGATGCGTGTGGTCTGTGGAGTTGGTGCGGCGACGTCGGCTCGGTTGTTTCCTGGAAGGCAGGAAATAGACAAATAGTCACGGCTAACTCACATGTCTCCGCTGCCAGATGGGGTGCACTTGCATGTTCAATTTGTAAACTCTCTAGATCCCCTTTGATTGACACGGAACGGAATAAACGATCTAGAATCTCGCGAAGCTTAAAGCCGCCATGTTTGATTGTGTCTGACTACTTGTCTACTTCGAAGCTGCACGTCTGGATCTCCGGATTCCGGCGAGCCGTCGCTCTCGCTCACACAACGAATTGAGTTCGTCGTTCCTTCCATCATCAGGTATTATATAAAGGTTGTTGTCAACTAACCCAAGGGCTCTTTTTTTGCGCATAAATAAAGGCCCAAACTCTCTCGGAATTCGTTCATTCACGTGTCATGTCATGGCACAGTAACGAAGATAGTATTGTACAGTAGCCCAAAATACTCCATTGGCGATAGATGTGAGGCCAAGGCCATCATCCCTCTCCTATTTTGAAGGCGGCCCTCCCGTAATTACACAGCTAGCCTATGGCTTTGCACCGGTGCCCGCTAATTGTGCCCACGACGCCGGAGGCCACAATCTGCAGCAGCTAGCAGCGATGGCGCGGCGAAGGAACAACGTCGCGTCGGCCATCCTTTTTGTCATCTTCGCGTTCTGCGCGCGATATGCATCAGCAGTGGGCAGTAAGTCCCATAACTTCTTAAAGTTCTTCGAGGATTTCGCATGGGAAACCTAGCTACCTTTGAAATTACTTTTGTACTCTAAGTTCTCCACAAATGATCTTTCGAAAAACAAAGTTCTCCATAAATCATCCACAAATCAATCTATATCTATGTCTCTTTCTCTCTCCCATTTTATCACCGTTATACTATGATCATGCGCTATCCTAATCCACAAATCAATCAATCTCTCGATGTCTTTTGGCTGTGCAGGCACGCCTCATTCAACTTTCAGCTACAAGGAGGGTGATCCGACAGGGCCTGAAAGATGGGCTATCGTGCGGAAGGACTGGGCTATTTGTGACAGTGGCACCAAGCAGTCCCCGATCGACATCACAAAGGTGGAGGTCTCCAAGGATTTAGGACCCCTGGAGCCGACCTACAAGGCTGGCGCCGCCGTCGTGCAGAACCGAGGCCACGATTTCATGGTCAGATCAGATAAGCTCACACCGCCCTGTCTTTTTATTAGCACACCCGCTCATCCCCCCCCCCCCGCTCGCTGTGATGAATGTTTAATCCCGCCGTGTGAATTTGTCCAATTCTTTGGTCTAGCTCGAGTGGACAGGAGGAAACGGCGACCTGACGATCAAAGGGAAGAAGTACACGCTCCAGCAGGTGCACTGGCATGCTCCCTCTGAGCACACTGTCAACGGCACCCGGTGAGTGTCAGTCTTCATACAGAGCAACACACATACAGAGCAACACACACAGAGCAACACTGTGCTCTTTTGCTGCGTATTCGAACTTCGAATGACGATGGGGCCGGTTGGGTGATGAAGCTTTGACGCAGAGATGCACATGGTGCACGAGGACTCCAGCAAGTCGAAAGCCGTCGTCACGGTGCTCTTCAGCACCAAAGCAGGCAAGCACAGCAAGCTCCTCGGCGATGTACGTAGTAATCTCCATGTATTTACCAATTACCAAAGAAAGTGAGGGCAAAGAGAAAATGCATGCATGCTAAATACGGTGGATTGAAGATTAGGCCCTAGCTAGCTTATGACGATTTCGTTGCAAATACGCAGCTTAAGCCGTACTTCGAGAGGCTTGCTGGTAAACAGAATGCCGCAGAGAAAGTGAAGGGCACTGTCGATCCGTCATCTTGGATAGACAAGGCATCCGGCTATTACAGATACGAGGGCTCGCTGACAACGCCACCTTGCACCGAAGGAGTGCTTTGGACTATCATGAGCAAGGTATGCACACAAATTTACGATGTCTTTGTGTTCTCTCTCTGTGTGTAAAATGAATTAATTAGCACGGTAACCAGCTACTCCCTCTGTTCCAAACTATTGTAAGTCATTTCAAAAATCTTAGAATATCAAAACATCTTAAGTTTGACTAAAATTATAGAAATAATTACAAAGATTTGTGGCAATATAAATTTGGTCAAAGTTGAAACGTATTGACTCTTGATGATTCTTGGAATGACTTATATATAATTTGGGATGGGGGAGTAGATAGTATCAATAATCTAAATCTTACTATAGGCCTATTTGGTTACCGCTCCTAAACTAAAGTGGACTAAAATGTTTTCACCTTTACCTCTTAAGTAACTAGTGGAACTAAAGTGTTTTAGTCACTTTTGTTTGGCACTTAAGTCTGTAAAGTGACTGAAGTTTAGTCCACTTTAATTTAGGAGACGGAGGAGATGGGAACCAACAGACCTATATTTAAAGTTTTCTCTGTATCGTTGTTGACCAGATGTGTCTAACACATAACTGAAAAACCAACCATTTTTGTGAAAACTCCACACGATAATGTTCTTCTCATAATTTAAAAAATCGAGGCCTACTATAAATATTTATGTTTTCATTTGTTTGAGCTTTACCATCGTTAAGTTATTCTTTTTGTTATATATACATATACATACACATACGTACACTTTTGACTCTTTGTGTGTATTGCACCTTGCTAGGTGCAACTTTTGACTCTTTGTGTGTATTGCACCTAGTAGCTATATGGGTAAGTGTTTCCCGAAGAGAACTTCCCGGCAGGCATGTTTCATGCCGTAGGATAGGTGCTGAGATTCGTGCAGCTGAAAAAATATCCTATACGGGGCTGGAGGTGTGGTGTGGTGACCTATACAGGGACGTCGGGGAGAGACCGAAATGTGCGGCTCAGAAACTGCCGTCCCGCGAAGTTTACTTCGGAATATCCAAACTCGTAGCTATATATGTATATTTCCTAATATAGTTTAGTTATCATGCCAATTACAACTATAATCTTCTTGCATACATTAACAAACTTATGTTCAACTAAATTAACAAACATAAGGATATATGAAAGGGGTAGTAGATAATTTATAAATAGGTAAATAAACGTATTTTGGGGGTAATTATGACAGCAGTGGTGGACAATTTAAAATTAGTTTTATGTGTGTGTGT
>JAKNSH010061503.1:0-15940 GCA_027790015.1 Cymbopogon flexuosus
CGAGGTGCACCGTCCACTCGCAGTGCGACTGCTGGCTTTGCATTGGCTACTCGGCTCTGGCAGGTTCAGAAATCTGGTGCCTGGTCTCGCCCGATGGTTTTACCCTGCCGTGTTCGATCCCCTCGCGCTCAAGGCCAAGAAACTGGATTGTCTAGCTTTTGTTGCTGCTAGTGTTGATGGGGAGAAGGTTGCAGCAGCAGACAGAGCGAGTGACCAAGCAACTGGGCTACTTGACGATGGCTTGGTTTGCGTCTCCGCCTTCAGATGGCTCCCAGCATGGAGTACTGAAACGGGTGTGGCATTCCGAGCGCTTCACAGTGTCTTGGTTGGTGCTGCTCCTCACAGCACTGACGGCACACGCTGCTCCGGGGCTGGTGAGCTCCTGAATTCTACTATCTTCCACCATTTACAGGTAGAAATTTGTTGAGATAGATAACGATAGGCACGTCCATCAGACATGCAAGACAACAAGTTCAATTATGGTTCAAACCAATTTAGCAAGTCTTTTTTGTATGTATGCAGGCTATCTTGGTTGATATGGCATCAGAGCATCAGGGTTTGGTCCCAGTGATTGCTGATTTCACCAACCGTCTGCTAGCATGCAACTCACATCGGTGGGCTGGGGAGCGATTGCTCCGGACACTTGACGAGTGTCTGCTTCCAAGGCTTGAGCCAGGCTACCATCTTGCGTCGTACTACCCTATTTTTGAGAAGATTGCACAGAATGAGATGGTCCCTCAGCACCGCCTAATAGAATTGCTTACCAAGCAGATGGTTTCTCTCACAAAGAAGCATGGACCAGACACAGAGCTGAAGTCATGGTCTCAGGGAAGCAAAGTTGTGGGCATTTGTCGTGTCATGTTGAAGCATCATCACAGCTCTCATATCTTCCTTCCCCTTTCGCACCTTCTTGTGCTCACTATCGAGTCCTTCCCAGATCTGGAGGTCCGGGACCATGCCAGGTAGAGTTTTAAGTTATCACCTGATCTGTTTTTATCTATTATTGGATTGTCTTCTCATCACTTTAAATGATCCATCCAGGATTTGCTTGAGGATGTTATCTTGTGTTCCTGGGAAGAAACTAAGGCATATCATGGGAGTTGGAGAACAACCTTCAGGTGTCACAGCTTCTCATCCTGGTTCCTTGTATGACATCCCATCACCGTGTGCTGCTCAAGATCTTAAGAGCATGCCTGATCTGGCGTCTTACATTCATCTTGAAAGGGTTGTGCCTCTAATTGTGAAACAATCATGGGCCCTCACATTGCCTAATTTCAGTGTCCAGAGCAGACCATCTGGTTCCATTCTAAGTATACAGGACGTCAGCTCTGCTCCCTCAGAGCAAGAAAATCCAACAGGGCCTACAATTGAGAGAATTGGCTATAGACAAGAAACCTTACGTGTGATGGACTCTAAAGGCGCTGCAACATTGCAGATTCTCCGAAGGTATTTCGCGTGCATTCCAGACTACCTACACTCATCTGGTTTGAAGATACGAATACAGTGCACTTTTAGATTTGACTCAGAGCCATTTAACAATGCATGGGGGTTAGATTTGCCAGTTTCAGGTTCTGATGGGGCTGATGAGCTGCCTGCCCTTTATGCAGTGACGATTACATTTTCATCAAGTGCACATTTTGGGAAAATTCCATCATGCCATATTCCTTTCATCCTAGGGGAACCTCCAGGTTCTGGTACGGACATCGTCCCCATAGAGATTCAGAACAGGGAAGAATCCCGTTACTGTGCTTCAGTGAAGATAGAACTGGAACCTCAAGAGCCTTCACCTGGCCTTATTGATGTTTCAGTTGAAGCAAACACTGAGAACTGCCAAGTTTTATCTGGGTCCCTTAAACCCATTACAGTTGGCATTGAGGACATGTTTCTAAAGGCCAGCGTACCACCTGATACTCCAAGAGAGGATGTGGCTATGTACTACCAGGATCTGTTTCATGCTTTATGGGAGGCCTGTGATAGCTCTACTAATACAGGTCGAGAAACTTTCCCTTTGAGTGGAGGGAAAGGGTCAGCTGCTATTAACGGAACTCGGTCTGTTAAACTTTTGGAGGTAACTCCAAAGGTTTTGATTGGAGCTGTCGAAAGATATCTGGCTTCCTTTGTTGTCAGTGTTTCTGGAGGTTCACTTGTAACCATTCTGAGAGGAAACGGAATCATTAAGAATGTCATGTGGGAAGAAAATGTCCCAGATGCCAGTATAGGTGCTGATGCACTGGTTCCGTACTCTCCGGACAACAATCTCCAGCTTCAGCTCATAGATGACAACGAGATTGGGATTGGTGCTGAGAGGTATGGCCATGAAAGCAAGAGAGATATGGGAATCATACGGGTCATGATATTCCTACCACCCAGGTATCACCTCCTGTTTCTAATGGAGGTAGGCCGTGCCTCAACATTGGTCAGGATAAGGACCGATCATTGGCCATGCCTTGCATATGTCGATGAATACTTGGAAGCATTGATTTCTTAGAGCATTTATGTGGCCAATGGTGTGCAGTTTTGCACCAATCTTGTTCAGTTTTGTACCTTATGTAACACTACTGAGTGAACATTGAGAGTTTGGGGGCTTATGCTTTTTGAGGCCTTTTTTCTCTTTACCATTGAGGTTGGAGCGGCATTCTTTTTTTGGATTTTGAGTTGGGAGCTGGAAACCTGTAACTTCCGGGAGAGAGCAGTTTTGTTCACTCGTATCATCAAGAACACATATATACGCAGAAATTAAGTCCCCATTGCATATTTTGACTTCAATTTGTTCCTTTTTTTTCATAGCTGTATGCTGATGTGATGTTTAGTAGGGCGCCTTTCAATTGTGCTGTATTTGTGGAAAAGCATACGAAAGCATACAAATTTCTGGAAAAGCTGAGAAAAACATTCAGTGGCCGGAATCACTTATGCTTGATTCATTTGCTTGGTGTGCCGCTGAAGGTACAGTCTGCCGTTGTATTATAATTTATAAGCATACGAAAGCATTGCATTCTCTGGTAACAAATGCACATTCAAGAGCTGAGCATCATGCACACTATTCTCTGAAAGCATAGCATCAGCATTCAGACTCACTGGTCTGGAATCCTTATTTGAACACTGACTGAAGTAAGATGCTCCTAGGCTCCTAGCTTGTGTAGTTAGCTAGGAGGGACTCCAAGGCTGCATTCTTGGTCTGCACATCTTTGTACATGATTCTATAGCCATGCCCTGTGAACAAAACAATTCCAGTACGCAATTTAATAAAAAAATCAAATGGATAAACAACACAGAATAGATAAAGGTAATATGAAGTAGAAATGGGTTACAAATCCAATTGAAATTTGCCAACTTATATTCCATCTCAGGGATATATTCGAAGGAGTGCATACCAGGTAAAAGCCACTCGAACTCGACCTCCAACAGTTTCATGATACTTTCCAGCTGAAGGCTCACTGCAAGTTTGTTGCACAACAGACAGACATGATAATCAAATTTCGAAGCTAATGGTATAAATTCATTGGTATCATTGGTTAGATATGAAAACTAGCAGGAAGGGATCAGCACTTCTACCTGACTGCTTGCTGTACATCAGAAAGAGATTCAGGTCGTCTGATTCTTCTGACTTTGCAACATGGTCTCCAGTGAACAGCACCTTTAGCGGTTTGTAATACAAGCAGACCGAGCCCTAGAAAAATGTTTAACTTTATTATCAAACTAGATGCAATGGAGGTAATAAGCAAGGTGCTAACTCTGTGTTGCTAAGATTGCATTTCCAAGTCTATTAAGTTGAATTTCTTACTGGGGTATGGCCTGGCGTATGGATAAGTTCAAAATCTGTTACTATGTTCCATGGCCCATTTCCTTCAAGTTTCCACTCAACATCTGCAGTAGTCTCCTCCACCTGCAACAGAATGCTTACTGTGGTAAAGACCATCAGGACATGTATGTTCGGAAGAGCAGAGTTCAGTAGGAGGCAGGAATAATGGAAAGATCATCAGGATACTACCAATGCGATGAATGCTTGCTAACTATTCCAATGTTGTAAGTTTATTTCTTTTGGAAATTTCCTCCATTTGAAGCGCTATGGATGATCTAGACCACTAATATCAGTTCTTCAATAGGATATATGAATATCAAATGCTTTAATAGTGCCCAAACTGCAACGCTTATCATGTATTAATTAAAGTAGAAGCATAGAAGCATAATATGTAGGCAGCAGCGTGTGCTTTTGCCACTCTTCAGGATGAGGCCTTGCTAATCAATATATGAGAGCCGAGTTTCAAAAATGATACAAATAACGTACATGGGGTTTGCAATTAATATTTATCAGGAATTTTGCCATTCTATCATGTCAAATAGAAGGATACAGCGAGAGATGCAATTCTTACATCTCCTGAATGAATTATTCTTTCACATTTTAGCTGCTCAGCCCACTTCCTGTGATCTGCCACATCATCACTGTATAGTGGTACTTGGTGAGATCCCTTGAATTTCCAATAGAAGATGACAACTACATGAAGGAATACACAACTGTGTATGGTTGAGGTACAAACATACATGTGGGTCAAAAACATGTAGCGCGCTCCTCCAAGCTTTTCAATATTGTTGGCCAGCTTTGGAGTATACCTTGGGCTAATAGAAAATAAAAGATGAATATTAAAGCATTCTGCTTCTGAAGTACATAGTCATCAAAGGGAAATTAGTCCTTTTTGAGTCAGCTCATGCAACTTTCTTGTTTTCTTTGTAGTCTATACTCAGATCATCAAACATCAACCTTGTAGTCAATGACGCAGTATACAAGGTGAACCTTTAAAAACCAATTTGTACAAAAACGCATTGTTTCAAACAGAAAGAGTTATATATTATGAAATTACTCTTTACTGATGGATGTAGGAGCATCAACCTTACATTCAGAAACTATTTGATTTGGATTCCTAACTACTGGCTGGAGGGCCATCTAGTACCTGTCAATGAGTATGTTTCCTTGTGGATGAATTACCAGGTAAGACGTTGCCCCATATGAGTCTTCAGAATTGTACCCACAGAGATAAACGCCCTGAATATTAAATGTTGGTGATGTGATTGCATAGTATACCAGACTGAAGAGTTTTCCATAAATATTGGCAGATAGCTGTACTGTAACTAAATCTTACAGTAGATTATCAATACATGTAGACAAGAGGAAGAAAACAGCCATAGCTATATATGTATTATACACGGACTGAGAAAGGCCATAAGAAAAAGGAAACTGTGAGAAACATGAATACCGGGAGTAATTTGTCATCTATTGGTAGAGGAAACATGTTTTGCACTCGAAGGATGTCTTTTGGAGGTTTCTCTGTGTGAATCGAGGATGTTGGACAGGAGAGCAGCGCCTGGAAATCACACAAAAATTTGAACTTTGTGAAAGATGGTAGTGTTGCAGCTGCAATATAGCATATGCTATCACAAAGCATTCAGAGTTTAACAACAACAACAACAACAAGCTACATAATATGGGGGGCAGACACACCTGCAAGGCCTTGGTCCTCTCCTCCTCGGAGCTGGGCTGCGCCGCTACGGCGGCCTTGCCTTCCACCCTCTTGAACACCTCCTGCATACATGCCGGCACCCCGCCCGCGATGGTAGTGTTAGCCATAGCCAAGCGACTGAAGCTGAAGGATATGGTACAAGGATGGGAGAAAGCTGCGCTGCGTACCGGCGCCATCCATCGGCAGGTCTGGCAGTCGATGCAGCAGTGGTCTGAGAGGCGCCGCCGAGCCGAGGGGTAAAAAGGCAAACACCGGGCGTCGCGTCAGTCAGGCAAAGCTCTTGTTGTTGGAGGAAAGAAAGAAAGAAAGAAAGAAAGCTGCGTTGCTCAGTGCTCACCGACGAAGAAGTCGCCGGCCACGTTCTGCGGTCGTCGCCGGCGGTCCAGCGCCGCAGGGGAGGCGGCGGCGCGAAACGGCAGGATACATCTTCGGGGACGCGGCGGCGCGGAGAAGTAGGAATGCACGGTGGCGCCATGGCTCATCAGCGCCATGTGTGTGTGTGTGTGTGTGTCAGTGTGAATTGAAGTGAAGAAGTCGGAATTCCTCTCTTGCTGTGGACTCGGCTCAAAAAGGCGCAGGAAAGGACAGGCTTTTATTTTATTTCAATCCTCGGAAGTTTATTATAGTAGTCACTCACGGTATACAAGCCAGACTTGGTGCAAAAGAAGCACAAAGACATAGCTATTAGTCGGAAGCACAAAGACTTGGTGCATGAACATGTGCCGCACGCCGGGGCCGGGCGGTGGCGTTCTGCGGCCAAGCACTGAAGTGCACCAGAGGAGGCGGTGCCGTACGTGGCCAAGGCTCATCAGTGGTGCCATCCATGTGTCTGTATAACAGGATAACAGGACTTGGAGAACAGCACAAAGACATGGCCATAAAACACCACACATCAGCTTCCTACAACCACAATGTAACTGACTTGGTTGGCAAATTTGTACAAGAAGATCACTCTGCATCCTTTTCGTTTCCATCGCACAGGACACAAGAGAATATATAGTACTACTCCCCTAATGTGCTTGACAAGGCAGTAATAGAGAAGGGATAAAGCCAAGAAAATCCCATGTATGCACAAGCAACGCTGCTGCAAAATCATCGCCCGGTGCCGGCCGCCTCCTTCATTGTCTACTCTGCAGGAGTGCTTGCACCTGTAGCTCCTCCACTTTCCTCAGCGACCTGTACTGCAGCCGTACGCTTTCTCCACTATCAACTGCCTTCACAAGGTACCTGCAGTCCCCGGACAGCTTCTGCTGCTAAGCAAAACTTCTAACCCAAAGGGGGGGAAATCCCAGTACTGAATGAGTGAACCAACAGCCAACACTCACCAGCCATTCAGGCACTGTGACGTCACCACTGCCTCCTTCCCAACGAATTTATCAGGCGTCCTTTTGTTTCCCTGCACACACAAAATAAGAGGAAGAGAGTCCACCTCTCAGAAAATTGTTCTCCATTACCCACATTTCATTCTTGATAGTAGCTGTCGCCCAAGAATGCATTTCCATGTACCATGATCACAACTCTCTCACCCGCCACAAACGGGTACTGCACCCCCTTGAATGCTCTAGGGCTTTCAGCATCTAACCCCAGCTCAATACTGTCCTGTTACATGCTCAAAAGGGAAAGAAAAAAAAAGTCTCAAAATCATACACCTTGCTACCTATATACGAGGAAAACATGCTCCATGAATTATGCACCTTGCTACTTCCGTTTCGCCTTTGGCAGTCTATATGCTCAGTCACTTCTTTCCTGCGCTTTCGAAGAGCCGCATTATGAAAAAGCCTCCTATCGTCTTCCATCTTCACCACTGTAGCTACCGCTCTTAGAGCTGTATAACATTCAATACTGACAACTGTAAGTGAGCAAACGGAATATGTCTGATACCACATTCATGTCACAAAATAAGCATGGAGACATACCAAGGTTAGGAAATAAGGAGGCCTCATCAACTTCTCTGTTGCAAATGCTGCACCTTGCCTGATTAGATAAAAAGTTAATTAAAATATGGTATGCTGTCTCAGTTGCATGTTAGCTCCTACAAAAAATACTCCATGGATCATTAAATCATTATCAACTTCGTATGACAAAATGTGGCTTCTGATCACAATGACGGTCTAAGCTGTACTGTATTACAGAACAGAGAAACTTTGCTTATAAGGGATTGAGCTACTAACTACTAAGAGAACTGTTCAGGAAGCCTTGGCAAATAACAAATGGCTTGAAGACATTCAAAGCCATTATTCAGTGGCTGTCCTATCTGAGTTCCTGGACATCTGGGACCTGGTACAGGAAGTGGTGTTGCAGCCGGATATTGAGCATGTTCACAAATGGCGATTTCAGACCCCGGATATGTTCTCCACCAAATCAGCTTATGAGGCCTGTTCAGGAAGCCTTGGCAAATAACAGATGGCTTGAAGACTTTCAAAGCCATTATTCAGTGGCTGTCCTATCTGAGTTCCTGGACATCTGGGACCTGGTACAGGAAGTGGTGTTGCAGCCAGATATTGAGGATGTTCATAAATGGCAATTTGAGACCTCGGGTATTGTTCTCCACCAAATCAGCTTATGAGGCCTTTTTCCATGGGTCCACTCATTTTGCACCATATAATCTGATCTGGAAAAGCTGGGCTCCAAGGAAATGCAAGTTTTTTCTATGGCTAGTGGCTCATAACCGTTGCTGGACAGCCGACAGGTTGGCACGCCGTGGCCTTCCCCATCCGGATCACTGCCCTCTTTGTGACCAGAAAGATGAGACAATCAACCATCTACTCTCGGCATGTGTCTTCGCTCGACAGTTTTGGCAAAAGCATGGGAGATTCTTTGGGATTCCGGACGTCACGCCCCAGATGGACAGTAGCAGTTTCTTGTCATGGTGGCAACAAGCAAATGATCAAATAAGTAGGAGTAGTGGTTTACGGGATGGTTTTAACACCTTGGTCGTTCTAGGGGCATGGACCCTTTGGAAAACAAGGAATGATAAGGTATTCAATGGGATCACCCCTAAGAGTGGACAGGACCTTTCTACAGGTGCAAGAGTCTGAACTCTAGATGCTTGCTGGTGCGAAAGGCCTTGGCGCTGTGGTCGCTGCTAGGCCCCTTGTCTTATAGTTATAGTTGAGTTTGGGTCCAGCTGGTCGCATCTTTTTTTTTTTTTAAGAGTTTCCTCAGCTTTTAAGAAAGCAAGAGTACAGAGTAACATACTGGGGATGCCAGTTTACAATGCAACAACAAAAAAAAAGGCCATCAGCCAAATAACAGACAGGGCACAGATCTAAATTTCATAAACGTCTGTCGGACTCCCAGAGCTAGGCTTGAAATTCTTCATCCAGCGCGAGATCTCCTCCAGCTGGTCGCATCTTAAATGTCATCGGCGCAAATGTAAAATTTAAAATTGTGGCCCGGTGATCACGGGCAAGTGTTGAAGGCGTGTGTGTGTGTGTGTGTGTGTGTGTGTGCGTGTGCGAGCGTGTTTGTACTCTGTTTTGGCTATTTTGGCCTAACTCTCCTCTTAATGCAATGATATGCAGTCCTCCTGCATATTCGAGAAAAAAAACTAACTACTAAGATGCAGATACAGCAGACAAATCAAAGATTTAGGGTAACAATTGATTTTGATCATTCTAAAAGAACAATACCTCAAGTAAAGCATAGAACTTTATTCTTGATGTCAGAGATTTACAATTAAACCGAAATTTAAGAAATGGCAAAAAAACTGAAAACGTAGTCTCAGAATATACCATTTCAAGAACTTTCTTCAGCATGAGGCCACCAAACGAGTGCCCGCATGAGAGAACCATAGCATCTTCAAGAAAAGCTCCACTGAAAAAAATAATAATATTTTTATCAATATATGTCTATATTCATCATTTGTAAGCTAGGTGATTAAATGATGTGTCACGATCTGAATTTTGCAGCTGTATGTTTTCAGCAAGTTTCTTTTGATCCAGCATGACTAAATAGAACAGGAGACATAGCCACTTTGCTTTGGTGCAAGACTATATTCAGAAAGGATTGTGCTCACATTATACTGAGAGTAAAGAAAAAACATAAACTTCCCTTTAGTCAATGGCGAGAAGCTTATGTTATGTGTAATTTTGTTTATTTTCCTTGTCTCTTGAACCAGTGTTGTTAGTCTCCTCCTTCGTAACTTTTGTTTCACCTTTTCTTTTTAACACAAAATTCATGTAGGGGGCAACCCCTCCAGTTTCATCAAAAAAGAAGTATCCATGCAGAAAAGCGGAAACTATATGCACAGCATTGATCTTGGGATGAAGTGTTACATTCAACAAGGAAGAGCTTACGACAAAGGGTCTGAGAGCACACTTCTGAGCGATGGTTCACTAACAAAGTTTCCCTGTGATTCCTGCATCAAGTTGGCAAAGGATAAGCAATTTCAGAGTTGAAGATATCTGATGAAATGAGCTCTGAAATACACAGCACCCATCCAGTTTTCACTAAAGCACTTTACTACTCTTATTGAAGACAGTCAAGAGGTTTACTGGCTCTCATCATCTCATGCATTGCTGTAACTGAATGCACAATAAGATCACATGCATGTGATGAAATTTATGCAAGTTTGGATGTACACTCACAGGTGGTGCTTCCAGGTGATGGTAAACATTCTCTTCGGCACGCAAATCATCCATAAACTGGCTTGCAGATATGGGCCGGTGGATCTGTGGCATGCAATGCCCAGCAACTGAAATTGGAGAGACGTCCAATATTGCATTGGCACGAGGCATCAACCTAAACATGAGTGATGCCCTGAAAGATAACGGAGAAAGAAAATAAATGATATGCCAGCGGAGAACTTTAATCCTTCTAGCAACCCACAACTCTCACCTGTTTTCACTATTAGTGATCCTGTACTGAGAATTTAGCTGTAGACCTGCAGTAACATGACTCAGGGCTCTTCCAGTCAAAAGCAATAGGACATCAGGGCTTGAGCCCGTATCTGCTGGGTACCAATGACCATTTGGGTTGCAAACCTGCAAAAGAAGATAAACAGTAGGAAATAAAAGATGAAAATGCACCAGTGACAAGGCATAGTGACGAAGTCAGTCAAATATAAACAAGGGAAGAAAACACTAACTGACTAAACAGGAGGATGATACAGAAGAGTTGTGCATTTCACCAACAGTAATACTAGAACCAGGCACAAACTTTGTTATTTGTTTTATTCGGGATAAAGATTACGAAAGAGTTACATGATGAACCAATTTCACACCTCAATTCCTGGATGGTCAGAAGCAACCAGTGTAACAAATCCTCTATCAACTTCAGCCATCGATGACCTGAGGCCCACCATAGGTGCCTGGCTGCATTGGGGGTGTCCATGAGAAAACGACACCAGCAATTCTGAAGCTGAAACCTCATCAAGAGGCAATGGGTTGTCATCAAGCAAATGGCTGAAAGCACTGGAAATCAAAGGAGGACAATTAGCTGGTAGAAAAACAAATGTGAACAAGAAGCCATTGCAGACAGAAAGAAAATAAATTAATAAGAAAGGGCAAGTGCATTACTCTGAACGTAAGCGAAGGTTCCGTGCTATTGCACAGAGAGCAGCACGGGCTGCCTTACCCAGACATCTGAAAGCATCAGCCATGCAAGCAGGTGACGACTCTCCATCATCCAGAGCCCTGTCATAGAGTAGATTAAAGCAAAAGTATTGCAGGCAGGATAAATGTGCACCAGACAATGATGGCAATGGCAATGATACAGGTACATGGTGAGTCAGTAGTTGGACATATTTTGTACGGGGGAAAAATTACTATGTTAGCATACAGGAGTATATGAAAGTTGGAGAAGGCTAAAGTAAAACAGAGATTTTGTTGAAATATACAGCTATCCCATAACAAGTGCACAGATGGTACTATGCAGTAAGCAATAGTTGGGTACAACTGGGATGCCTTGTGTAATTATATACAGGAAGCTAGTTGGATATGAAGCACACACAACAACTTGTGAACACATTTCAGATTAGTGACATTGCTGAAATGCTCTACGGATGATTAACCAGCGTGATGCTTCTAGCGGTAATATATAGTGTAAAGCACGAAGTTCCAACAGACATCTCACGTCTCAGTGTGATATCACTATCAGAGTATCAGCATACTAACTCCATTCCAGTTAAATTAAAAGGTACCGTAGGAGCATTCCCACATTGCACAGTGTGATGCTACTTATTGCAGCATTGGTAGTCCTGCTGCTGCTGCTGCTAGAACTTTATAGTAAAAATCGAAAAGCAATAGGTGCAAGGGGAAAGCAGCTGCTGCTGCAGCCCTCCATCCAGTGAAGTGAGGTGACAGAACAGAATGAGCAGAATCGTATCGAGACTGGCTGCGCGTACCTCCCGGCGCGGTAGACATAGATGCCGGTGCGTGCGCGGAAGAAGGCGCGCGCGGACTCGAGGGCGCAGCGCACGACAGCGGCGTCCGCTGCAGGGAGGTCGACGGCGGCGGCGCCGTGGCGCGTGAGCGAAGCGGCGACGGCGTCGACAGCGCGCGCGTAGGCCGGGGTGGAGGCGCCGTCGAACGGGGCCAAGTCGTCGAGGCGCACCCTGGCGAGAGAGCTCCTAGCGGCTGTGGGGGGTGGAGGAGAGAAGGTCGACATGGGTCATGGTGAGGCGCCAGTGAGGGTGGGAGGGAGACAGGGCAGGCAACGCTAGCTAGGAGGAGGAGACGGCGGCGTAGGGTTCGGAGGGGAGGGGGCTCGCCGGAACGGCGCCACCGCCGCCGACGCCGACGCCGACGCCCTGGACTGGACTGGAGGACAGCACAAACTAACGTCACTGTCGCCGACTGGACTGGGCTGTGATCCTGATAATGCCCAAACACCATTTTGCAAAATGGGCCGTGCTTGCTATGAATGTAGGGATCTTTCCGTTCCCAATTTGCAAGGACAGCCATTATGTTACCTTTCGTAAAAATGTTTTTTTTTACATTCTATAGCCATATTATATACTATAATATAGAGGTCGTCCGAAAAAGACTAAACTACTTCAAGATCCTGCGGCCGGAAAAAGAGGTAACAACATCGACTGAGGCGTAGGGAACGATTGTGTCGGCTAAAGGTATTCGCATGGACCTCAGAGACGCGTACACCCAGATGGACTGGCCGCGACCGGGCACAGTGATGTGAAGAGTGGGTTTAGGGTTTACAATAACTCAATGACAGGACAGATGCTGAGCTTCGAAAGGCAAGCCTCTGATCCTCTAGCACAGCTTCATCATCATCAAGAACAAAAGTTGTAATAAACATAAAAAGATATAAAACAGCTTCAAAAAGCAAAGTTAGAAATGTATTCCAGCACAAAGGGAAACAAGCAAATCAGGCACCACGCACCCAGTGCAGCATAAATGGACTGTAGAAGCGAATTATCCTTCAATTAATTAACTGCATATTATGAATTGTCAATGCCTACTTTCAGGATCCTGGCATGTGATGATTAATTCAACAAAATTTTACTGAATATATCACAAAATAGTCCTCAAAAATAATATTTTGCAGCACAAATGTTTGACAATTCACAGTTAACACAACCACTAACCCCTAATAGGTTGAAGCCACTTCATTAAGCTCATCAATCAAGGTAACATAATACAGCATCACAGGTCACCAAGTAATGTGAACCGGGTTACATCAGATCATGTAATAGCACTGGAAAACACAAAATGCCAGCAGATCCTTGTTGCGAAATGTAACCACACCACAACATCCAGTCACACATACAGCAGGAAAAGGTTAACAATAAGAATTAGTTTTTTTTTCTTCGCAAAATGTCAAGGAAATAGTTGCTCCTTGCCCTCAGCTTGATAACATGACTACCAAAAATATATAGCGTGCATTCTGAGTTCATGGAACTTACAATATTGAAGGAATTGGAAAAAAAAAAACATGAACTAGCATGCCAGGATGAGAAGCATTTTGTGTCATAACTAACTAAGCATACAAGACTGTATGGTAAACCATCGACCATCAACAGTCACCCATACCATTAATTTAAAATGCAAATCTCATCGAAAACAAACCATAACAGATGTCTGCTGTAAAATGATGATCTTGCAGGCAGACCAACTATTGCATACATACTACATGGATCCTGGTGGTTAGGCTTTCTTGTCAGCGAGCAACATCGGGAACTGAGCCTCAACCTTGGTCCACTCCTGTTTGGCGTCACCCTTGACAGCCTTTCTCATGGCCATGAGAACCTCCCTTGCGTGCTTGGCCTTCCTGCTCTTGAGCAAACCCTGAACCAAACCTTTGACAGCTTGGAATGGTGGCGCCCACTTGTTGCGCAGGCACTCCTTGCAGACCTCCAGTGCAGGATCAAACAAATTCTTGTTGACAAGGGCCTCGAGCAGCATAATGTAGGTCTCAAAGTTGGGGGATACCCCTTTGACACCGTCCTGCCTGGGCACCTCCGGCATCCTCTTGAAGAGAGCCATGGCAGCACCCACCTCCCCCTCGCTGCAGAGCCCCTTGATGACGGTGTTGAAGCTCGCGCGGTTTGGAGGAACGCCGTTTGCCCCCATGGCATCCAGCAGCTCCTCAGCCTCAAAGCTCCTCCCTTTGGAGCACAGCAGGGCCATCCGGAGGTTGTAGGTCCCGACATTGGGCTTGAGCCGCCTCTTGGGGCCAGTGATCTCCTTGAGTAGCTGATCGAAGGCGGCATCGTCGCCAGCGTTGAGGTAGCCCTTGAGGATCTCGTTGCAGGAGACGATGTCCGGCTGGACGCCAGCCGTGTCAGGCATTTCGTCGAACATTGTGCGGGCGGCTGCGACGTCCCCGCTGGCAACGAGGGCCTTGAGGAGGACGTTGTGGGAGACGAGTCCCGGCTTGATACCGAGCTCGGCGGGGAGGGTGTTGAAGGCCCGGACGGCGCGGTCGTAGAGGCGGTTGTCGTGGTAGGCGGAGAGGAGCGCGGAGAGGGCGCGGTCGGAGGGCGGGTTGACGAGGCGGAAGACGGTGAGGGAGTGGTCGGGCATGCCGGCGGCGGAGTAGAGGGAGATGAGGCGGAGGAGGAAGCCCTCGGAGGGGTGCGGGGTGGGGCGGGCGGTGAGGGAGGAGGAGAGGACGGAGGCGACGAGGTCGCGGCGGCCGGCGGAGGCGAGGCGGTGCACGGAGAGCGCGAAGAGCGGGCGGTCGGCGAGGAAGGCCGGGTGCGGGAGGCCCGAGAGGAAGAGGGTGGCGAGCGCGTCCGGGGTGGTGGCGGCGTCGCGGATGGAGGACTTGAGGCGGGAGAGGTCGGCCGGGGTGGTGGGCGTCGGTGGGGTAGCGAGCTGGGTCTGCGTCTGCGTGGAGAGGAGGCGGACGAGGAGGTGGCGGCGGCTCAGCAGGGAGGAGCTCCGGCAGAGGGCGGCGGCGGCGGCGGCCATGGTGGGAGAGGCGAAGGGTGGGAAGGGGAGGGGGGACAAGGGAAGAGGAGGACTGGAGGAGGAAGGGTTTAACTGGCGAGCCCACTGGACCCGACTGGACTGGACGGCACACAAGTTGCAAAGTCCAGAAGAAACGAAAGCAATGAAATGATTCAGGCGACTCTACTGATCCATGAGACACTAGCTATAGGTAGCAGTTGTGCATGGAATTAATGAATTTTCAATCTGTTTTACATGCTGTATTTGTATTGTATGACTTCAAATTGCTATGGTATGGTATCGTCGACGTCGTACCAACAACATTCATTCTACTCTTGAATTCTTGATGAATTAATTGTTTTGCTCTGTTCATCTCCGATGGATCATATACATGGTTGGAATTAATTGATGAATATATATTATAGTCTCTTTGACTAGCTAGTACGGTAAGTGCTACTTGTAGATCCACTCGTTGGAGCGTCCTCCGGTCTGGTCCATGTCGATGAAGATGCTGACGGCCTTGCCGATGCGCGGCCTCTCCTTGAGCTTCTCCAGCGTGTTGCGCACGTGCGCCACGGCTCCCCAGCACTTGAGCGTGTTGGCCACGTCGTCCAGACGCAGCAGGTACTCCTCCTCGCTCAAAGGGAAAGATCTCTGATCGATGATACATACATACATACAGAGTTCTTCATGAGCTGCATGGCTAGTGAACTGAATTGCATCGATCAAACAAACAAAGCAGGCTACCCTACTACTCACTTGCTCCCTGTACTTCCACATCACATTCATGGCCAGCAGATTCCTTCCCATGAACTCCTGCAGCCAGGCAGGTATATATAAATGTGAATAATAATAATGCTGATGAAGCACACAAATATAATGCCGGCCAGAATTGAAATTGAATCATTGATGCATCATCAAGTACGTGCATATTACCTTCTTTATCAGTGTTACATCGTACGATCTGCCGTACTTCTTCCTGATGAGGTTTGCAAGATCCAACCCATTGAACTTAGCGTCGTCGTCGGTCCCGACCAGGCGCTCCAGATCGTCCCGGGACAAGCCGCCGCCGCC
>JAKNSH010061627.1:0-21637 GCA_027790015.1 Cymbopogon flexuosus
GTCGGGCTGGAAGTTGATTGGGAGGGGGAGCACCTGAAAATAAAAAAAAGATCATTCCAATGGAACGAAGATATACTTTATCAAGGAAGTCCTTACTTTCATCTTAATGATCCAGATATGGATCAAGATAAAGGCATTCTACGACTACGAAATCCAAATGGAAGCAAGCCCTCCCTAGCTTGGTAGAATCTGTTTCCAGCTGAGGAATTGGAATTAGCACATCGAAAGAGTGAGGCCAAATTGGAGAAGGCTGCTTTCAAGTAGTCTTTCTTAAAGTAAAGAGCTAGGCCTTCATGCATCCATCAAAGGGATGCTCGCTTGTCAAGCTATGTGCTTTCTTTCCTTCGTACCAGCACATGATGTTTTAAATTCCTTTCCATATTTCGCTTGAGTGGCCTTTTCAGTTTCTTTGATTCGTTTCTCATTTTCTGTTGGTGCCGAGACCGAAAGAAAATGAAATAAAGAGAATTTTTCGCTAACCATTTGAATAACCAAAGCTGTGTAGTACTGACATGGGCCTATTTTAGGTGATTTCTTGTGGCAGGGTATAAGTGGGCCTGGCCCAAGGTGACTAATTAAAGTGCAGCTGCAGTGCCAAAGAAAGAAATTTCATGTGGCAAGCATAGTGGCATGCTCTCTAGTCGGCGAATGAAGGATTCACTTCACTAGCTAGCCATTGGCTTAGGCTGCGACCCAAAAGCGAAGGAAAGAATACGACGGGAAGGATATTGATAAAAAATAGGAAATGGAAGTAGATGAGCGTCTGTCAGGTGCTTGTTGACATGCCTCTTTATATTGGAAAAGAGCTTTCGGTTCTATTCGTTTTTAGTTTTAAGTAAAGGCTTTTTATCGACGAATAAATAAGCTCTTTCTACTTTGCCTTAAAAGCTCGTCCTAAGGAAAGCAATTTGAACTTGCTTGAGAAGATAGCAGAAGTTCTAGTTATTACAGCTAAAGTGATAGCAACTCATGAACGAAGTGCTCGACCATAGATAGGGAACGAGCGGAAAAAAAGTAGCGAGTTAAGAAGGGTTAGGAGCCATAGAAGAAAACTTTTTTCTTTAGGTCAAGGTGATAGAAAACCATTTTTACAATGGCACATAGCTGGGGGCCCTTCTATCTTCTATCCTATCTTATTATGCCGACGCCTTTCTCGGCCAAATGATAGAGGCGCTTCGGACAGGTAGAAGGACTAATTAAGTCTATTGGGTTCGGCCACACCAATAAGAGCTTGTATAGTTTGTATAGCGAACAAACGCTAAGAAAGAGCTTAACCACCTGTGAGTGGATTAGTCTACTCCTTCTTACAAGTAAGATACCCGCGCGATGCTAGGACAAGAGAAATCAAACCATTTGCAAAAGACCAGTTGAACTTTTTGGTTCTCTTTCGCACCACTCCTTGACATCGTACCGGGTTGCATCTCGACTCTTTCTCCGTAACTTGGGCACGACATAACGTCTCCAGGAGCTCGAAGCGTTGCAGTTGGCTGCGCCACAATTTATAAGATCTCTTTCAATACAGTAATGCACTCTATTAATACTAGAATCTAATAATTCCCTTATCTCAATGTATATACTTCAACGGCTGCCTCCTGCTGCACAGTGCATTCAGATTGGTTCGCTGGCGTGCTGTTACCCCTTTCAACACTTAAACTATGCAGGATTCTTAGAAAGTTGGTGATGCATATGCTCAACCGTCTACCTTGGGGGCTGAAACACACACAAATGATGTCCCGTCACCTTCCCGTACGGCAACAAAAAGGTGCTCGTATAGACCTACCTCTTCCCTCTATTGATTCTTTTCCGATCGGAACTCCGACTCATAAATCACGTATATAGACATTTGGAATGGATATCTTGATGCCTTAGAGATTAGACAGGTAGCGAAACGTTCGTTGGTCGGCAACGTAGAAGGCAGAGGTTGAAGCAACAAATTTTCTTCTTACGAAAACCTTGCCTTTATGAAAGTACACTGTACTGGACTTTCTTCCCCTAGTTACGCAGAAGAGAAGAGCAAGCACTGAAGCGGATGACCGGACCTCCCAGTATACTTCCTTCATCCTAATCGTCAGAGTGAACAGAAGACCCCATGTCAAAGTATCAGAACAGATGCTTCTAGGAATTGGTACAGCTGAAATTTCTCGCACCACCTCATCATCAGGGAGAAAAGAAGCTAATAAACTAAGATGCCAATCCCTATTAGGAATGAGATAGTGGGAGAGAGACAAACCTTCCAACAGCTCTGACATGTTTATAGGAATAGGCCTTCTATTCAATGCAGTCCCACCGAGCCCAGGGTCTTATAACAATCGCACCGAATTACCATCTCCAATCTGCCACTGGAAGTTCTCTTTAATAGAATGACTGGCTTTATATATCTCCTTATTAATAGGAAATGAATGGGCAGCAACATAGAACCCATCCCAAGAACTCTCAAACCAGTATTTACCCCAGATAACACGGCTCCACAACGTATTTGGTAGCGGATCCACTTTTCCTTATCTGTTAACGAGACTATACCTTTCCTCTGCCTATGAGCTAGCTAAAGATCCATCGTTATCCTTTCCAGCAATGGAGGCGGAATCAATGGTCATGTTAGGTTTCAGTTGAAAGAGGAGATGCTACTAAACTAAGGAAAAGTAAATCAAAGACGAAGTGTGAATATCTTTTCTTAAGCTTTGTCATGAGAAGGTGGTGTGCTTTTACCTATTGAAAAGAAGAAAGTGTTCTTGAGTCGTTGAAGCTGTTTATACAGGTTTTGGCTTGCGTCGCCTTTTCCCTTGCGCTTGATAACTCTTCTTACAAGGAGTCCTAAATTGGGGGAGGGGCGAATGGAAGTACTTCACACTGAACAGCCCAGCCGCCTCTACCTAGAGCAAAGAAGCTTTGCCAGTCTTATCACCGGATTCACCATAATCAGCTTTAAGGTCCTGACTCTCAAATTGATCTTTTTACATGCTGCTTAAGACATCTTTCGAGAGTGAACCAGAAGTTTTTTTTCCTTACTTTAGTGTATTATGATCTCTTTAGAGTTAGTACTCCGCCGTTCTAAGATATTCTTTTACGAGATTCCTTTTGTTGGAAAGAGGAGAGATAGTTTTTCTGAAATTGTTGATGAGCGATGACATTGTTGAATTATGTCACCACATTGTTGTTAGTATATATAGATAGGAAAAAGAACCTAACTAACCGGGTGCAAGAGTAGGTTACAACAAAGGGTTTGATCGCTTATCAATTTGGAGTCAAAAGTCTTCCCGCCTCTTCTGTGAGTTACGGACAGTAAGAGTAGTCACAGTCACTCGAAGCTGGCAAAGAAGCTAGCTTTTCGGCAAGCACACTATTGACGCAAGTATGTTGAATTGAAAAAAGAAGATGATAGGAAGGAAGCTATCTTCTTTTTCCGCTACTCTATTCTATTCTATTCTATTCTATTCTATTCTATTCTATTCTATATAGTAAAGATAGTAAAGAAGGTCAAGTATGACTGCTCTTCCTTTCTCGAATCAAAGGTTCTTTGACTCCTTCCGAACAAGGATTGTGACACCCTCGCTTTGTGCTCAAAATTAGACTTCTGCTTAGCGCCCTCCCCTTTCACTTCCATAGTGGTCTTCTTTGGCCGGCCCACTCATTTCACTCTCAAGCTCTCTGAGAAGAGAGAATCCGATTCAAGATGTTTAGAATTCTGCCTTTCCTTCATGTTCGTGCTTTAAGTCAGTTCGTACTTTTCAGTATATAAGAGAATGACTGAACTCGCGTTGAAAGCTACTAAACAACGGCTGACAGAGACTCATAAGAGGGAGAGCGGTAGCAAAAATGAGATCTTTCGTCTAGACAGAAGAGAGATCCTTTCCTTCCTTTCTATAGGAAATGACTGATGTTGCTAAGTCACCTTCCGCTGCTCTTGCATCATACCTTTTCCAATTCTGTATGTATGGCTCGGTTGCATCCGATTGATCGATCCCTAGTCACTGATTACATGCATGAGTTCTTTGATTCACTACTGACTTCTTCTGTGGAGCCGAGTTCGCCGACTGAGACTACTTGAAAAGAAAGAGCCCTCGACCAACCGATCTCACGACGATGAGTCACCCACATACTTAACAAAAAATGCAAATAGAAGAGCAAGTAAATCAAGCTCAATTACAACTCACTCTGATCAAATAGCACTCAGGTATAGGATTTCCAGCGGAAAGGTAGCCTTGCTCGCTTCTTTACCCTTGTACGCACAAATCTAGCTCATAGCAGCACTTTCGAGTTCGGTTACTTAAGTACAGAGATTGGAACAACTTAGCGCGGGAAGTCCCATATCTTGTCTTAGCCTCGCCTCACCTATTTCCTCATAACGAGATCAGAATGAAATAGAATGGAATCTAAAGTCTTAGCTAGATCAGGGCTACCACGTTCCCTCAGACGAAAAATAAAAGAATACTAGACCTGTTGGACTCGCAAAGTAGGATCAGGCTTAGTCTACTAGAAACAGAGGAGAGCGAAAACTAAGTCAAAGGGGGAAGAGCAGTTTATGAGCATTTTAAGGCCGGTTGACAACATCCAATGTCTCCCACGAGGGTGCCTGAAACTCCAGTTTTTCTAGGCAGAGGTATAGCCTTTATTTAACACATTTGAGGGCCCGAAGGGCACCCGCTCTGAAATAAAGTCTATTTGGAGCTTCTTCCAAAGAGGTTGGGATTCTAGTTTCAATTGGATGTGTCCTGGTAAGATCGTTAACGACTGATATACTGCCTGAGACAGGGCATGCTCTCCCCTCTGCGTATCGAGAGAAAGAAACAACTTCCTGATTCCTGTTTCTTTCATTTATACCTACGATATCCACGCTAAAGATGAGGGCCTTCTTTTGCAGTTCATATCAGCCTGAATGAGGAAGTAGAGTCAGTTTCGTTCATAAACAGGGCCGAAGATCTGACAGAGGTTTACTTGCTGGCTTGTGAGTTGCCAGCTTCGTAGTTGATTGCTAACCAGAGGATAGTGACAGCCAATATTCCTATTCCTGCTTGTGTGCTTGTTTGCTATTCTTCCTGTTCCTGTTACGAGACGACCTCGGCTCAAGCTGACCCCACACCGAAAGTCGTCAAGCAGTCTTGGGCTCCATCAATCAGTGAGGAGGAAACCAAAACCTGTTGGAGTTCCCCGCCATCACCTCGCCTAGATCCGGGGGTTCATACCCTCCAGTAGCAGAGATGTAAGTCGCAAAGGCTACTTGCCTGCCGAGGGTGGAGAACTACCTAGTATCAAATTCACAAAGCAGCACATTTAGTAGTTGACATCTTTCTTTCTCGTTTTCATCGGAAAGGAGAGTTTTCACGTTAAGCAAGAAGAGCTACGAGTTGGAGGGCTATTTCACGTCACTTCTCCTTTGTATCTGCCGAAGACGCAAGTAGCCCAACGACAGGCTTGTGTGGAGGACAACTCAAGCACCAAAGACAAAGGTATCGCTCGTGGGTCGTAGTCATCGCTCGGATAAGGGCTAGGAATAACTCTTCATCCTCTAAGGGCTCTTCTCCGTCTATAACTCAAAGTCCATCTGTCTCTCGTGGAAGCGCTTTCGAGTGCCTAGAAGATCCAGCAAACGGAGGTGCCAATGCTGTCCCAAGACCATATCACGGTAGGTAGCTGCTTTAAAGAGGTTGGGAGACAGACAACAATCTTCTTGTTGTTTTCTCCGACCTAGAGCACTCTTTTTTTCAATCGTACGAAGAAACTCCGTTCAAAACCCTGCTATCACTCCTATGAGACGGCTAACTCCCAACTCCCGATACATTCTTTAGAGTCGACCAAAGGAGTCGTTGGTTTGGAGATATTTTCTTTGTTCCTCAACAATTTGCTCTATCCCTTTTTTCACTTAGTTTAGTTGGAATGGAAAGAGAACTTCCTTCAGCCTTTTTGTTGCCTGGTTCGGTCTCTCTGAGTGGAATAAGTGGCAACAAAAATTTCCTGAGTGATGAAGGTCGAAACTGAAGATCGAATCAAGCGGAGTCTGGATTCCTATGACTGAATTTACCATAAAATTGGACGGAAAAACAACTACAAAGATCACAAGAAACCCAGCTCAAAGTGAATGGAGAGAGAACCCCATTCTACATGTCAATACCGACAACAATGAAATTTATAGTATATTATATAGTCGATCCGTCGACTTTCTAAATTGTGAGGGTTCAAGTCAAGTCCCTCTATCCCCAATAAAAAGCCCATTTTACTTCCTAACTATTGTACCAACCTCTATTTTTCATTAATGGTTCAAACAAGATTCACTATCTTTCTTATTCTACTCTTTCACAAACGGATCCGAACTTACTTCTTTGGATCTTATCCCATTCATACAAATGAACATATTATAGTATAGGCAAGTAATCCCTATTATTAAGTAAGTCATTCACAATCCATATCATTATCCTGACATTTACTAAGTCCAATTTTAGAAGACTTTTTTCTTTTTTAGTCCCTTTAATTGACATAGATACAAGTACGTACTCTACTAGGATGATGCACAATAAATGGTCAGGATAGCTCAGTTGGTAGAGCAGAGGACTGAAAATCCTCGTGTCACCAGTTCAAATCTGGTTCCTGGCACAGAAAAAAGGATCTACCGAATAGGTATTGATAAAAATTACTCGAGATGGATTGGGTTCTAGAATAATATAGAAGGAGTATTATTTTTTCATCTAAGTAGATAAATCTCTAAATAGAGACACTTCTTTTTCTTTAGGGACTCGGGTTATTTTCTTTATGGTACAGAAGGAGGTGAGATTAGGTTCCCTTTTCTTCATTTTTTCATTTCTTATTCTGCTATTCCGAATATTTTGATATTCTTGCTTATCTTATCTTACTTTCCTAGTTGTTCTAAGTAATGCGCGCGGTACAAAGTTCGTGGTAGGGAACTTCTTTGAGTCATCGTATTTTTCTGTTTATACGAAGGAAATGAATATGTGATTTTCCAAATTGGAGAATCGAAATGAAGCCCTTTTTTGCTCAGTCTATCTGGACCCTTTTGTATAATAGGAATGAATTCTAATAGAAATGAATTCTAATATAATAGGTATTCCGTTTCGTCTAGGAACAGAACGTCAAAATATTCCTTGACTTGAATAAAATCTGGAGTTGTGTTGTATAAGTGAGCATGAATTTATTATCATTCAATGAGCATCTTGTATTTCATAGAAATTGGGGGTTATATAGTCCTTACGTAAAGGCTCATAAGAGATTCCCACCATATCATAAGATTCGCGTTCTTGAAAATCGGCGCTTCTTCAAATCCAGAAGACAGACGGGATTCTAGGATTATCCTTTTGGGCAAAGACTTTTATGCAGCATACTTCTTCTGGGTTATCTATACCATACTGTATTCTCGTAAGATGATACACGCTAGCTAAAGAGCCATCTTTCCTGAAAATAAGCACATTGGGAACGTAAATAATTGTAACCATATACATATAAAATGACAGCAATGGAATCCCAATCCCCCGCTTTGATTTGTAAAGTCTCTATTCCTCGCGAAGCCCAAAGATCTATGAACCACGTCATGTTTGACTAGCCAATTAGATAACCAACCCTGCTGCATTGTCTTGATCTCTCCCCCTTTGTATAAATATTTCACATTTCGAATGCAAGTTTGAAAGATTGCCCTGCTCTTTCTTTTTCTGCACAAAAGAGCCCTTCCTAATTCACTAATTTGTAGGAAGATACTGGACTTTTGGATTTGAAAAAAGTTTAAGAAGATATGTCTAAAGTAGACGGTGATTGATAGAGCAATTCTTGCTCGTAAGTTCCAGTATGAGTACTGCGCCGAACATAAAGCTTGTGACTGGTAGTATCGATTTCTCTTTTGAGATAGAGTTCGATCCTCAACTATTTCTCGCGATATCTTCTTACGAAGTTTTGTTAGGGCATCTATAACCGCCTCCGGTTTAGGTGGACAGCCCGGCAAGTAGACATCCACAGGAATTCACTTATCGACTCCCCGAACAGTACTATAGGAATCCGTACTGAACATTCCCCCTGTAATACTACAAGCTCCCATAGCAATGACGTATTTTGGTTCAGGCATTTGCTCATATAATCTCACTAAAGAAGGAGCCATTTTCATTGTTACCGTACCGGCTGTGCAAATTAGGTTTAGGTCCGCTTGCCTAGGACTTGATCTTCTTGGTACCAATCCATAATGATCAAAGTCGAATCGCAAGCCTGAAGCAAATTCAATGAAACAACAACAGGTACCATATAAAATAGAAGGGGCCATAAACAGGAGAGTCTTGACCAATTCGAAAGATCATTTGGTGTAGTTGAAATAACGGAATTGGAAGTTGTTCGGTCAAGTATAGGAAATGAATATAAGAATTAATAACTTTCTCAATTTTCTTGGAATCTTTTATTTATCTTAATATTCATTCCATTCAGGCCATTCCAATGCTCGCAAGCAAGCACGAAAAAGCTTCTATTTCTAAACGGAAACATCGAAACTCATTACCCATGGATAAAGCAAAGCCAGTCGAGAAAAAAAAATAAAACAAACATGGTTTAGCGGATTCGGAATTGTAACCAAGCATCCTGGGTTCTATACCCGATTCAACACTAGAGCATGCAGCCGATCCTGGATACAGAACTATAGAAAGTGTGCAGTGAGGGATCTTTATTGGTAGCCAGTCTTTCACTTCCGCCTCTCCACTCCCATGCCTTTCTTGGTCGGACCAACCCAACCGGCGATTTCCGACAAGTCTTTCTGCTTAGAGCAAGAAGCGGAACAAAAAAAAATCAAGCTTTCTTTATTTTCATTTATGGATAACCAATCCATTTTTAAATATAGTTGGGAGATTTTACCCAAGAAATGGGTACATAAAATGAAAAGATCGGAACATGGGAATAGATCTTATACCAATACTGACTACCCATTTCCATTGTTGTGCTTTCTAAAATGGCATACCTATACAAGGGTTCAAGTTTCGATCGATATTTGCGGAGTGGATCATCCCTCTCGAAAACGAAGATTTGAAGTTGTCCATAATTTACTGAGTACTCGGTATAACTCACGCATTCGTGTACAAACAAGTGCGGACGAAGTAACACGAATATCTCCGGTAGTCAGTCCATTTCCATCAGCCGGCCGGTGGGAGCGAGAAGTATGGGATATGTCTGGTGTTTCTTCCATCAATCATCCGGATTTACGCCGTATATCAACTGATTATGGTTTCGAGGGTCATCCATTACGAAAAGACTTTCCTCTGAGTGGATATGTGGAAGTACGCTATGATGATCCAGAGAAACGTGTGGTTTCTGAACCCATTGAGATGACCCAAGAATTTCGCTATTTTGATTTTGCTAGTCCTTGGGAACAGCGTAGCGACGGATAATTCCGAATCTACATAGGTCTAGTCCAGGGGACAAATCAATAGGAAATGCTATTTGCTTCTTAAGAAGAAGAACTTTTTTGAAATGAAAGAGCGGGCGTCGGATATCATTTCTTCAAATAAGGAAGAAGAAGTGTTATCGAAGGATTTCCTTCCATTCTTCCTAGTATGGAAGAAGTCAAGAAAAAGTACTGCGTCTCGATCTATACGAAAGGGCACAGGTTTTTTCTTTCGGTTTCATTGATAGCAGAAGAGTACGCTAGCTAGCGGAGTCTGAAAACGCTTGCTTGCGCCCCACCCCTACGGAAACTATTGCCTATGCTTGCTGCTCGCTCAGTGTCAGTAGAAGGGAAGAAAAGATGGTCACTCCTTTTAGGAACATGGCGAGCCTTACTTACGACTGTTGCACTTCACTCGCAGCTCGTTCATTCACTTGCTCATGAACTCGCAGCTTCGCCAGAAGCGACTAGTCGCCTCCTTTCCTCCGCCGAAAGATGCTTAGCCAGAAGCGACGAAGGAGGGGAGCTGGGGAAGGCCGACGATGGCAATGAGGGGGAAGCTGTCGTAGAAGCTTTGCCCCTTGCTTTACAGAAATTGTTATGAACTTACTAAATGACCTTATTTATTCTCCCGGAACGCTAGCAAATCTAATAGTTCCATCTGCTCTTCTTAACTTAAGAACGAAGGCCGCCATCCTTCTTATTCAGGAACCCTTTGTTTGAGGAGGGCGTATCCCAGGGAAGGGGAGAGTGGCCGAGCGGTCAAAAGCGACAGACTGTAAATCTGTTGAAGGTTTTCTACGTAGGTTCGAATCCTGCCTCTCCCACTTGTTGTAGACTTAAGAGAAGAGAAAGTAGGCATTTGAGAATAGGTCATGTCACGGTTTATGTGTGAGAAAAGTCTTTGGGTAAGCTAGTAGGTAGAGTAGAAATAAGTCAAGGGTTTTTTGGTCTAAAGATTAGTAGTTCCTCGGTCGGTTGCTATGCAATCATGAAATTCGATTAACCGATAATCAAAAGCAAAGGTCTATAATCTATACAGAGTAGGAGCCGTTGCATTGGATTTGATAGGAGGATATGTGGATACTGGTGATGTAGGATACCTTTTCATTTCTTCGAAGATGTTTTCAACATCGAAAACTGTTTACGTCAAATTGGACTATTTTAGCAAATAAATAGAATAGGCTTTTTAGGCTTGTGCATCCGGTGGAATAGACTGTTGTTACAAGGCAAGAAAAGAGTACTCTGAGTAGGTATGGTTGTCCCGTGCCAGCAGTAGTTTCTTCCCTAAAACGGTACTAGTGGAATGCCTAGAAACAGCCAAGCCATCCGAGTAAGAAAAGAGGGATCCTTCTTGTATGTCCTCGAGAGGAGCCTCTAATGACCTTTCCACACCAGTTTGAGGGAATCCAATCCAGGTGGGAACTCCTAGAATGGGGTTAGAACTTGTTTTTCTTCATAAATATGGGGAATCTGCCATCGAACTACCACTGGTATGATCCGTCTTCGATTGACCAGCATCAGGTATCGGCTAATGGCATTTTAGAAAGCTTCTCTTCCCTTGTTGGGTTCCTACCGTTTACTAATAATAAGAGTAGTGGTGCCTTTAGATTGATTTTCTTGTCTGTCTTTGAATGAGAGATGCATAAACTAAAGAAAAGATATGCCCATCTGGATAAATAAATCAAGGTGCTATTATATTACTAGGGGCGATCCTCTTTTGGTGGGGCAAAGGGAACGAAGAGAAGAGGTTTAGTATAAGAACAGAGGAAGGGTTGGAAAAAGATGAATCGGACTTGGCAGATTGAACTGAAGACTATAAAGAAGGAGGAAGAAAGCCCATAATTATCATGTATGACAAGGTTGTTCTTATCATGGTGAAACTGTTGGAAAAAGGTTACTGTGATTTTCTATCTATTAGTTGACTACGGAGCTTCTTCATCCCGACCTATCTATATGTGAAAAGCACTCCGCCAGAATCCTCGTAGTACTAAGTCGTGGCTTACAAGCTAGCCCCTACTCCTTGTTTGGGCAAGATCTATATGGTTTACCAACCTGGCATAGACACCAGATCCTTTTTATCAAGCGTGCAGGACCAGTGAAGAAAAAAGATTTGCAAAAACACACATGAAACATATTGAACTCCTAAGAAACACCTGACCTCAGGTGCTTTTTTTTTTTCCTTCTGGATGGTTCTGATGTAGTGAACAGCTTCCGACCATTATGACCTTTTATTTCATTTTTTATTTTCTATAGGAACTCACTACTGCTGCATTTAAAATGTGCCTGCCTATTGCCTTAATTTACAGACCTCTGCGATTCACATATAGCCACACTAATGTAAGACAGCTCAATCGAGTCTAGCCTGAGATATAAAATCACACTAGCCAATCAAAAAAGTAGCCAAACAAAGCCAGGTAGTTTTCATCCATAAGTACACAGGTGAACAAGTAGAAAGAGCTTACTTGGTAGTGGGGAACTCTTGCATTATCTGAGTGTATATGCCTTTTCAAAACTAGCATCGTAGGAACTTTAAGAAAAAGATATTGTTTTAGCAGCTCTTATTTCTATTTTACTGCTCAACTCGCTCTTAAACATAAAAAGGGCACTTACCCAGAAAGGTCAGTTTTCTTACTAACCCACTTTAAAAGCCAGATCATATGCGGCGATATACTACGGCTGAAAGAAAACGAAGACAACAAAGCTTTCCCAGTGAGAGGAGGACTTTACACACTTTTGCTTATTACCAAAGAAGCTTGTTGAAAGCGCTCGCTTCGTGAAAACAAAGCAGAAGGAAGCGGAATGTCCCGTCCACCAATAGTATACAGAATTTGGATACGTCACTAACTATAGTGAAAAGGATCTTCGGAGTTTTTACGATGTTCCAATCAATGGGTAAGAAGATCCGCCCACAATATGTTCATCTCTTGCTTCAAAGACTAGTTCTTCCGAAGGAGAGAAAGGAAGAGTAGTTGTAAGATAACACCGAGAATAGTTACGAGCCATATGTGACTGTGCAAAAAGTACGATTTACCTAGCAAGCATTTCTTTTTTGAATTCATTAGCAACAAGCTGTTTGTGTATCACTTTGAACTGGGAATTCATTTATTGCTTTTTCACTGAAGTACTCTTGCTTTTGAACTCAGCGAATCCCTCCTTTTCCTCCACTCTCACCATTATACCTCCACCTGCTTGACAAGAAGGTAGCAGAGGGAGTGATGGTGATTGAAAAAAGATATGGTATTTGGGGGATGCAATACGAAACTATGTTATGTCAGATATGCGGAGGGCATACTAATAGGAATTCCGAAGATCAAAAGAATGGATAGATGTGGGTACCTGCTGCGAGATAAAGTAAGGAACCTTCTTCTTTCAGTATGCAAGAGTCTCGGTATTCGAATAAGATGGTCCAGGATGGAGGGCAACAAGCTGGGGGAAGAAGGAACCGAGGAATACCAGTCAGGTACAGGGATTAGTACTCTCTTTATCCGATGAGGGCAAAGTCAGAGCTTACATTCCCATTACAAGGTGGAAAGAGAAACTCTCCTTTGACAACTTGAAAGAGAAAAATGGGCGAAGAACAAAGAAAAGATGGGTGGTCCCCTTCAAAGCATTTTCTTGCAAGGGCCTATCGCGAAAGAACTCAAGCCAATACTTTTTAACGTAGTAGATCCTAGGAAACATACGTACGAGATATTTAGAGCCCTTCTTCGGCAAGGGTATCCGGTAAAAGGAGGACGGTTCCTAATCTTTTGATCGGCAAAGGGTTCGATGCATTGATTTTCGCCTATGAACGAGTCAATCAGCTAGATCTACTTGCGGCAAACGGCACCTTCCTTTCCCAGCCAATGGTACGTAAGGCAATGGTTGTTATTGAAGTTCAGATCAGGGAATACCCTAGGTTTCGGCTTTTTCCACGGTTCCGTAACGGTAGGTTTCGGCTCCTCGCTACATCCCTTCTGCTCCTACTAAGGACGCTGCTGAACCGATAGGATTTGCCGAGCGAGCACTACCATAACTTATGGTATCTGACCAGTGTTAAGCATTAGCCAACCAGGGAAAGAAACTAAGCGACTACCTGCGCTGTCACACGGCTCCATTTATCGAAGAAAGGGATCAGACTGCTGCCATTAAGGCAATGAAATTGACGAGGAAGAGTAAGGAGTTTGGAATGACAACTAGTCACTTCTTGCTGAAGATCTGTTCAGTGAAGGAAGCTTCACTATGATGTGTTAATGCCAATGGAGGATATGTTGCATGTTTGGTGTCCAAAGAAATGAGGATACTGGAACTAGCTTCTGGGGTCCAAGGATACCTCCGCCTTTCACTTTCATCTCTTGATACCGAAATTCGCCTAAGGTCTGGCCTTCTACTCTACTTTGATTCAGATTCATTTGTCGAGAGATAGTGGATAGAATGAATAGTAGAAGTTCCGCTGTAAGCAGTTACGAATGGGGAGGGTATCATTAAACCCAGTCTTCGCTTAAGACTTATCTAGTTTTGCTCCCTACTCTCAAGTAAGTAGAAGGGGAAGGGATAAACCTAAACTCTGACCTATGCTGTTGGTCAGAGAAATCCTCCTCTTTTAATAGAACTATGCGAACAACAATTTAGAAAAAGAGGGATGGTAGAAGTCCTTGCGAGGTAGAGCAAGACAAACGGATCTATCATTCCGCAAGAAGTGAGTTGTTTCCTTTTCAGGGTAATAAGAGGAGTGGTGCCTTTAGATTGATTTTCTTGCCTTTATGCATCTCTCTTATCAAGTTATTTCTGACATCACCCTGGTCTGGAACATAGATCCACCCCTTCCTTTTGAGTACGATGATATTAGTGAGATGAGTCATATCTAGATCGATCTGAATCGAACACCAAAACTCATACCTAGATTCTAGGAGAGATCGACATCTATATCAGGGTACACCCATCTTTCCAATCAATTAAAGAATCGGTGGGTACTAGACTAGAGCGAGGAATCGAAAGAGAAATCAATCTGGAACTTCAGTACTGCAGGCTGAGGACAGTGGTTAGAGAGAGTAAGGGAGTTATTGGTAAGGGCACTTACTTCTAGGGGAAGGGTCAAGGCAGAGGCAGAGGCAGCAGGTCTAATTCCAGACTAAACTAATAATAGTTTGCTCGAGAAAAGGATAAGACATGGCTATCGCTTCGACTGCTTCTCCGGAGGAAAAGATGCCTCCCATAAGATGTGCCTAGAGATAACAATCATTTCTGAATCTCGTATAAGTGATCAACTACTTGATTGCCTCCGAAAAGGTGGACAATCAGGAGGAAATGCATTATCTCCCTTACTTACTATGCAAGAGGGACAGCATAAGTATGCCCTTTTGAAAACGGGACTATTTCAATTCAACTGAGGGTTAAGGTCAGATGAATTATCACGAGCGAGGAGAGAGAAAGTGCTCTATTGATTTGATAGGTAGAGGCGGTAGGGAAGAAAACTAGACTCACTCTACTCTCTCGAGAGGATTGACTTGCGATCATATTGAGAGTTATCTTTAAGCCGGTTTTTGAATCCATTTGAACTGACATATAGAGGTCCTGCTTCTCCAAGCTACTTCGCTTCCTATTGATAGTTTAGTTGGAGTGCCAAGCCCGTAGAGAAAAAGTTCTGATCCGTGTCAGTCCAGATGAAAAACCTGCAATTGCTGGAGCCGGGGCCTCGTAAGTTCTATTCCAGTGGTGTAAGCGGGTGAGCAAGCAAGTGAAAGAAAAAGCAAATTCCACTACTGTAGACTCGGCAAGGGACGGAGGGTAGGCTACTATTGACTTTAACTAAAGGAATGGCTCTGGTACTTAGGAGTGATTGGGTTGTCCCTTCACTCAGAAGATAGGGTTGTTTCTTGCTTTGGTTGAATCAACCCTTCACTCGGGGGAGCGGACATGGGGTTCTTAGAAAAGCACTAGCCCCGACTGACGATGTCATGTAGCAGCAACTAATTCTAAAATAGGAATTGGCTTGGCTGGCGGTATGATACGAAGTACGAGCTGGTTGAATAGCAATAACCGTTGGACTAAGAAGCACTGGTTTGAGGAAACGGGAAGAAGAGATAGAAGGGATCCATAGTTTGATGGGGTTTGACCTGAACTCGGATTCTTAAAAGAACTATAGGGAGAGCAACCTTGGTTGAACAGTATTATCCTTTTGCACGCACATAGGGAAGACTACTTTATTGATCTGGTGTGATCGACTTGCTTAGGGAAGGTTGAGAACTTTTCTTTTCCTTTCAAAAAGGAATCAATGGCGAACGTACGCTATCCAACGGAAGTCCCGAGCGATATGACTATTCCTATTCCTATCCTTTCCTTTCATCCTTAAGCGAATGCTGGAACAAAAGTAAGGTCTTCCCTCGAAGTGAAATGAAAGCAAAGGTGCCTTAAAAGAGGAGTGGGGGTTGTATTATTTTCGATTTCCACAGGATCCTTCTGGCAAGGGTATGAAATTGATTGTTTAGATGCATGCTTCCCAATTTGGTAGATTAGGTCAAGCTTGTGAAGGGAGGGCTAAGAGGAGGATCTTTCCCATTGCTAATTCGACAGGTCTTTCTTTCCCTACTTGCTAGTCAACCAGGGGTTGTTACCTAACATGTGGTAAGCACTATACTCCATTACTTTCTCAAACGCTCCACTCAGCACTACCTCCTTCCGTACTGCTCCCTCTTGCACACGAACAGCTGCTTCTCCGAGACCTCGCCACCGCGGAGCGCCATACTCTTCCTGCTGCGAAGTTACTATTGATCCATTCCTTTCCTATACCGCCCCTTACGATCGATACCCAGAAAGTGGTTTCCTTGGGTAAGAACAGAGATGAAGTACGTCCCTTACCATAGTCTATATCCACTAATGTTGTTGTTGTTTTATAGAGGAAGACTCTCGGGGAAGACAGGCTTTCTATACCATTCCCAAGTAGGCAACCAAGTAGGAAACCCCTTCTCAAGTAGTCAAGTAGGTTGTAGGATTTCAATCTTTGGTATCCTTATATGCTTCAATGGGCGTGGCCATTTCTATTTACTGGCTAGCCTCATTCAAGGAGCCATTCCTTTAGTTAAACTCAATTGACATCCGGAACAGAGAGGAAAAGAGGAAGCAAACATAGCTAGCTCACGAAAGAAAGCCTTGCAACTACGCGCTATATATTTTATTTGCAACTGCGATAATAAGGGCACATCCGCTTTCTCTGTATGTGGATTAAAAAAGTACATACCATATTTTTTCCCTTGCTTTGCTATTTGAATGCTTACCTCAGTGCAAGAGCAGGGAAGAGGTTTGATTGCTAATAAAATGAGTGGAAGAGCTGCTCGAGAAGAAGCTGTAGCTGTGGTTGAGCTAGTGCTTCATACCTTACTGGACAAGGAAGGAAAGGCAAGGAGGATCAGTACGGGAGAGAAAGTGATTTAAGAATGTGAATTTTATTTTATAAGTAATCAAGGCAATTGCTTAGTGAAAAACTAAACAAAACAGATTCAAGTTAGCCCAACCCAAGGGGTAATCCAGCTACAAATGAAAGAGTAAAGCGCATTATCTTCATTCCACTTCCAATTAGATGTGTTATGCACAGTGACATTTTTGTTTCCTGTTAGGAAGAAATGGAAAAAAAAATGGAAAGATATTTCAATTTCTCAAGTCTTCCACGAGCTCTCTCTCTTTCGTAAACCGCCTCTTAAGGTCGAAGATATCAAAAATCATACTAAATATAGTAGACAGAACCAACCATTAGCCCTGTCTCTTGCTGTGATTCCATTCCCGGCACCAAGCCAAGTTAGCTCGAAAGCAAGTAAAGAATTAGCTCAAGTAAACAGAAACAGAAAGAATCAAAAGAAAAAGAGCAGCAAAGCTGGAATGAACCTTGTCTAATAGTATACCTTCTTCGATCTCACGACCCAGGTAGCAGTAGGCAAGTAGTGAATCATACCCCATTCTCTAACTAGAACTCCGGGTGAGCTTTTCAGGGCTATGACGAGGTGCGAAGCAAGGGAAAGCGGTCTTCTTTCCTTTCATGGACCTTTATGAATCGATAATATGAGGAAACGGATGCTCCAAAGAGACAGAGTGGCAAAAAAGTCAAGGTAGAAGGGGCAGTCGTCGCTGAGCACCTTTCTTTCCATTTTTCTAAGAAAGGGGTGGACATCTTCAAGGCGATTCCCGTGGGGCCTGATCGCACAAAGGATGGTAATTGCACAATGGCCCAAGTCTACCCAATTAAGAAAGGGAGCCAGGAATTGTGGATAAAAAATAAGAAAAGAGAAGTGTTTAGCCGTACCAAGCAGGCACTTCTGCCGCCGACTCCCGCCAGGTTGGCTACCTGTCCATTCGGGGGTATATAGGGTGCCCAAGGACTCCGGTCTAAGGGCGGACTGAATCTGAACTGAAATAGGGGGATAGGCTCTCGGGCGTCCTACCTTAAGGAAATGAACCGAAAGGTTCCATCCTTTAGTAGACTAAGTTTGAACGAGTCTCCATCTCCGCCTACATGTGAGAGTGGGAGTGGGAGGTCTAGGTTTAGCTCAGAGGAAAGGAGTGAAAGCGCTGTCCCGAGGGGACAAGAGAACATCGTTTCTGAGCGGCTTCTACCTTTTTGATTTTGAACGAACCGCTGCTAAGCATAAACAAACCAAGCAAGCAACAACCCCAGGAATCATAATCCTAGGGAACAAGCAAGCAAGAAAGAAAGTAAGTTCAGTCTCTTCTTTAGGAGTTCGCACCGCGTAGTGGGCTTGGCTTCTATCTATCTCGGGGAAGGAGCCAGCCCTATTCATGGCAAGGAGTGAACCCGCCAGCCCCATAGCAAAAGCAGGGGGGTATCTGACCCGAAAAGTTCTATTTCAGGGGGCAATGCCCACAACTAAGTAGATAAGACCTGGATGTAAATTGGCAAATTTTTTACCTATATCAGTCAAAGCGCTATTTGAGCCTACTATATGAATCTATCTGGTACACCTTTTGTAGCTCTTTCTATCTAATGGAATATGATGTGAACAAAAGCTGCCACATCCTCACTCAGTCAAGCATGTAGATTGGAAGACAGTCTAGAATCGATTTGGATTTATGGTTTACGCACAAATATCAGATAGGCCAAACATTTTTCAGGGCTTACCGGGAAGCCGGTCAGGCGTAGTACTTTTTCAAGTACATGTCATTCCAAGGTTCAGGAAGTTCATCCCCATGTTCATTGGCAAGGCGGTACGCGTTCCCGGGGTTGACCGCTATGACAATAAAAAAAAGATCTTTCCTTAAGGAAGGGGCTTAAGTTGACCCTTAGGGTGCTGTGCGTTGGAAATCTTTTTGATTTATATGAGTCATAAGCGCGGCTGAGTTGACGTTGATAGACTTGTGCGTGCTCTGCCGCTCGTAACCTTTTTTTTTCTCCCATCGAATCGAGGAGGTCAAGTTTCGAGAGCAGAGCCTCTCGCTTCTGATTATCAGTCATATCGTCGTCGAGCAGAACGGCGCAGGGAAGGAATCGTCGAGTTCACTGGGAAGAATGGCGTCCATGCCAACGACTAAGGAGAAGGGTGTTTGACCAGTGGCTCTATACAGATTGACGTCCGATAAGCCCAGAGAGCCTCAAGAAGGCGATCTGGCCAGTCTCCTCCGACTCAAAAGTGTTTGTAGCTATGGTATGGGTCTGGTCTGAAGACCAATGGGTCAGGTCAAAAAAGGGGATATCCTCTTCTTTGGCTACACCAACTAATGTAGTAGATTGCGTTCCCGGAGGACACTTTCTCCATTTCGTCGGTACTGGTAACAACAGATCTTGACCTCGTTCTTTTTCTTGTTATTTTACTTCTTGGAATGGAATTCTTCTCATGATAGTCACACAAGCGAAGGAGAAGAGGATGGGTCCCGAGGGAACTCTTTTTCTTCTATTCTAAGTTTTGATTGCACGAGCAGCATAACAACATAACAGTTTTGTGTAAGGAAGTAAGGAAAGACTCCTTTCTTAAATTTAAAGACTTAATTAGCCTGTCGTATATAACAGATAATGAGTCTCAAAGAGAGTTTCCAATGGGTTACATCAAGTTCCATTCCCAGTATGCGAAATCAGTAAACACGAATATCTGTATATAAGAAACTTCTAGTCCAATCAACAATCGGTCCAACAAGTCAACTGTCGTCAACTAGATCAATCAGGAATAAGCAATATGTCGTACCCTATCTGTCATATTTGCTTTTCGGTAAAGGGTACACACTTTTTTTTTTACTTATTAAATTCTCTGTCTTGCTAAACACAAATCCTTCTTTTCTTGACTAGCCTGTTTTTGTAAAAAAAAAAAAGAACTAAGTAGGTTTCGACCCATTAAAGGAGTCAATGGCACGCACACAAAGCAGGAGGAAATCGGTACCCCGCGAGGCTGGCGAAGTCGGCACAAGAAGTAGGCGGAGTAGAGGCAGCAGTTGCGGGCTCAGGTGCGGCTATAAATCTAAATCAATATTCCCGTCTGGGGTTGGCGGAGTTGGTAGAAAGCACGGTTGGCGATAAGCTGGTACTAGTTTCATTCTTTCTATTCTAAAATCCAATACCCGGAACTGGTAAATCAAACAATGTAGGCACACGTTGGCACAGTTCTGTAAATAAGAGATGTCTCATCCGGTTGAGCTGTCGCAATCAGTCTTTCTCTTCCTTTCTTAGTAGCAGATCCAACATGACTGTATTAAACCTTAAGCAATCAGGGTTAAGCTAGCTCATTGCCTGAAAGTGGAGCTCGTATTATACACCTTGACCCCCACCTTTTTTGAATCCTTCCTCCATATATATTTTATGTTAGATAAGATAAGTCCCATAACTGCCTCATTCAGATCGATTCCAGTCGCCGCTACGATCACATCAATCCGTTATGGCTCGGACCCTCTTAGCTGCTGGATCCTTCGGGAAGCCATAGTAGGGATTACGTCAGTACATTCTTAGGCGAGCAGTGGATTATATCACCCCTATTTTTTACCTTCTTTCTTTTTTAGGCATGGGACCAAGGTTGATCGAAGTTGAACATTCCTATGGAACTCCCCTTCAGACGACTTCTCTGCGCTTGCCCAGCACCTTTCGTTTTATGGACCAGGACCAATTTCACCTCAGACCATGGTGGCTGGATAACGTTCTCTCAAGGACCTGCTCTCTAATGCTGATGATCAAACGTTCCTTCAGATGTGTATGAGAAGGAAAGCGTCTCACAGGACTCTTAGATAGAAACCAGCATAGTCTATGAATTAGCATTCACAGTTTATTGAACTTGGTTGCACTCGTAAAGCGAGCGTGAAGAGAGCTGCGAAAGAAGCCCACGGAACGGAGCGGTTCTTTTTCCTGACTAGCAAGTGGACAGGCTCTGATGGCGTAGCTGATGTGTCATGCTAGGTATCTTTTTTTTGCCTTTTTTTCTCTCAAGGGATTGTTTCCTCTATACTGACAGAAGCAGAGAGGCTGGTAAAAAAGAAGGAAGCAGGCTGGGTACACATGGTAATAGAACCCACTGGAGATCATTCAATCGGACGTCTTCCACAAAGTAAAGCTAGAGTAAGTGGCGTAAGATAAGATAGATGTTCACTTTCATCGACCAATGTACCTGAAATTCCTATACGTAAAGTCGAGAGCTAGAGAGAGTAAATGAGACGTTCAAAGGGTGAAGCTAACGCTTCCCTGGCCACTAGGGAGTCATCAAAGTCTGAGTCCATACACTTACTAGCTAATACTGGATCGTCAAAGATCTGATTCTATTTAATAATACCTTCTGTCTCTCTCCTAAGGGATCCAATCAGAAGGAATTCCCTCACTTCGCTCATGATAGTCGGTCGAGTTCCCTTTTCCATTTTAGTTGAGTTTCGCCTCTCCTCCTTTCCTTGTCTCCATTCTGATTGATTCGCTTCTTCGCGCAAGCACTTGGTTCGCCCCTTACTATAACCATCCCACTCAATCTTTTACACCGATGTTTCGTACTCTCTCGACCAGGTCATCATAAGAAAATACTGCCAAATCTTTCCGAAATGAGAGAAGGAGGGAAGGCGCGCTACAACTAACTGCTGAAAACGCAAGATTAGCGCTAAGAAGCAACCCTAGTTTAAGTACTAGCGTCCCACCCCAACGTTCTTGTACTTAAAAAGACTCTCCCCCGCTTGCTGCTCGCCTCAGCCAGACGTGGCTTATGTAGTGGTCGGCATTCCTACGTGCTCCGACTGATCCCCACTGGAGATTATATGAGGGGTCTTTGAAACTGTCGTGACGCTTTGGTGACGAAGGTCACCGGGGTGACTATGGAAGGATTCCGTGGTAGTCTCTGA
>JAKNSH010061662.1:0-14547 GCA_027790015.1 Cymbopogon flexuosus
GGTGGCGTCCGAGTTCTCCAAGATGGTGTCCGTGCTGGTGATGCAGCAGTACGTGATCACCACGCCGCAGCCAGCCGTGGGGCCATCCGTGCCCGTCACCGACGACCCCGTCCGGCAGTACGTGACCAACGCCAACCAGCGGACGTCGCCGTCGGTGGGTCTCGGCGGCAACCAGATTACAGGCCGCGGCGGCTGGGGCGGCGGTGCCGGAGGGTTCTGACCTCACGCAGCTGCACGCACACGCCACGCACGTTGGTTGATTCATCGATATTTAGGAACGTGTTTGTGTTTGGATGCCGGCACGTTTATAGGGGCTTCAATTGATGGCATGTGTTTTGTGTACAATTTTTTAGCTGATTGCTGCTAGCTCCTGTCTCTGGTTAGTCGTACTAGTTCTTTTTCTGATTTTTAGGATGGGGAGGCGACAAGGTGTCTAACTAACTGCACATATTTTTTTTGTCAAGAACACAAGAACAATGCCTATGCTAGTGTTAGCAGCTCTTCTACACATCTTTTTGCAGTAGCTGTTGCAGAGGGTTTCTCGTTCTCAAACTAAACATACAGTAGTCAGATTTTGCAATGCATCTACTTTTCTGTGGAGCACAACTTAGGAGCCGTCGACATGTTTGTTGATGGGCTGTATTGTGTTCTGTGAAAACATGGGCTCAAAGATGGGCCAAGGCCTGTTTGTTGCATCCAAAGATCATGATTCAAACTATTGAACGAAGAGGCTCTTTGGCAAGATGTGTTGAAAAAGATATATTTAAAAAACAAATGTTTGACCCAAACTGGCAAAACAACCAGGTAATTCTCACTTTTGGGCAACACTTATGGACGTTAAAAGATCATTTCGTAGAAAAACTAGAAAACTTAGGCGCGGCAACGCCGCGCCACTTTGAGCTTGCCCAGTGGAGAGCCGAGGTTGTATCGAGTAAACGCTGCCCCAGCTTGAGGTAATCCAGCGAGAGGTCCTATTCGATGTCCATTGAAGATTTGTAAATAAAGGGATGCTAAAAGTACTGCTATTACATTAAAGAAAACATTTGTTTTATTCCATGAGATGATGTGCTGAGGAAGAGAAATATTTTCAAGAATTATATTTAGTTTTAGCACCATTGAATAGCATTCAGGTTGGTGATAACAGAAAAGATTTGCCAATACTTTTTAGTGTTAAGATACCCTTAAGATACACATAAATGCTATCAGATGATTACTTTCTGCAAATGTTGCCTGCATACCAATTGCATTGCTTGAGAGCATTGATGGAATACATGAATTTGAAGCCTCGAACTCTATTTAACAAAGAAACTTGCTCTAGCAAAACATGGCTTGACATGTTTTAAGGACGGTACGGTGATGGTTGACACACATATTCATCTTTTATGTCTCTTCTATTTTTAACTCCTCAATTTCATTTATACACTGATCAACACTCAATTATGGGAAGTCATGTTTCAACTATCACTTCTCTTTGCCTTCACTTTTTAATACCGGGATTTGTGGCGAGTTTAATGAATTTGAAAGAGTGAAAGTACATCGGGACATACCATTTCATCAAGATAAGAGCAGAAAGCTGGCATATCCCTAATTGTGGAAAAAGATTTGCCTAATGGTATAGAAAATTCATATATTATTATTCCACCGGATTAGTAAGTGTTGGGCTGTGATCTTCCATCTTGCATTGTTCAACTTGAAAGGCAGTACTCCGACAGATGGAATCAAGTTACGTAGTTAAGTGAGTGAGCAGCATCAAGTGGAAAACGCCTCTAAGATCAGCAACTGGCATCTAAATTTTGTAATTGACTATCCAGGTGGCTCGACGGTCAGCGCGGCGCGCGGCACAAGGCTTTATCTCGCCCCGCGCATATATATAGCATCGACCCCATCAAACGCTTTGTCTTCCATGCCTCCATGAGAAGCGTGAGAACGGGAGGAAGGACGGGAGCCGCGGGCATGAGCAAGGCCGTCTTCGAGGCTGCGCGCAATGGCCGCGGCAGGCACACCGGGCCAGGGAGGTCGAAAGTGGGATGACAGGAGATCGATGGCCGCGCTCGCCGCCCGTACGAAGGCTCTGGAAACGTAAGCAGAGTTCTCGCTTTTGAACCAGCAGCTTTTGTTGCACGACACGTGGCACAATAAGATACCGGATTGGTTGGTGCCGGATTCGTCAAGTATAAAAGATGGAGAATCAAAGTTAATAGCGGAAACCTAACTGTGTTAAAGACCTTTATAAAACTAAAGTACCCATCAATGTACAGATTTTGAGAAGAAAGGGTGTTGCTGTGACTACTGTACTAAGCACATCCCCTTAGAACATTTCATTTAGAAGGGCGTTAATTAGATCGGGATAAGTTGAGGGATTGGCTGAGTCTTGTATCCTTAGTTTTGCCCATTTCTTCAAATGATAATAAGGATGGTTTTATTTGGTAGTTAAGAAAAAAAAAATGTGTCTTTTGCCATAGTCTTTGTATAGAGATATTATGAAGAAAGAAACATTTCTAGGGAAAAAATTCTGGAAGACCTCTTCCTTTGGATAGAAACATTTTTCTTTGGTATCTAAAGAGAGGTGAGGTTCTAGCAAAAGATAAGTTACTAAAGAGGTCTTGGAAAGGGGACACTAAGAGTAACTTCTGGATTAAGGGAAACATAGAACACCTCATTTTGACAGCCATATACAGCTAGCTTCTTGTCGAATGTGTTGTTCATCATTTTTTTTTAATTTTTAACCACCTAAGGATATTGTCCACTTTTGTTTGGTTCTTGGTTAAGAGTTTTACACCAAGGTTGAGAAATCAAGTAATAGTTGGGGTTGGCGGCGATGTGATAGGCTTTGTGATTGAGTAGAAACGCGGTGTTTAACAAAACAAATACTAAATATTTCTTGTAGCTAAATTTTAGAGGGCATAGTGGATCAAACAATAGCCGATATCTAATCTAAAGAGAAAGAAAGAGTGGCTTTGAAAGAACGATGTAGTGTTTGAAGTCTTTGGAAAGCTGGGATGGAATTGGAGATACCAAAGAAGAATACAGAACTAAGTTTCCTTGGTTTAGCTCTGTCAGGTCGTTTTTTATCGCTTTGTTTCTATTTAAAGCTCTGTCTAACGGAGCTTGGTATAAATACTTGTTAGCATCCTGATAACTGAATCGGAGAATTTGGGATAGGAAGCATAAACTTGGGGAACGAAAGAACATAGTGCTCGAGGAGAGACAGAGAATATCGGTGGAACCGGAGCAAAGAGGAAAGTTTTGTATTGTCTTAGTTATTTGATGGTTGGTGACCCTCGCCTCTTGTGTTCACACTCTTACACATGGGCATCGCCCACGTGATCCTCATAGGCAAAATTGTGGCTAGCTAAGGTCTCACGCCCACTTAGGAACACGTGTTCGGACGCTTGGACACCGTGTTCTGGCTCCTGTCTTGTATGCAGGCGCGTCTGGTCCGGTGGTGACCACGCCCGAACTTGTGACACGTTCCGCTTCATCCCCTTCGTCGCTGACAGTACTTTTGTATTGTATTGAATGGCTATATACTCATTCATGTGTGGAACTATGGATGCGGGAGGACGATATTTTCTTTTTCATTATTCCTGAATCTAAAAGAATTTCATTGGAACTTCTCTATCTATGAGTCAGTTTCAAGATCGCTATTGGAATTATTGCGAAAACATTTATGCATTTCGATCATCTCGAATTTAAAAACAAAATGGTGAAATGTAATTTTCGTTTTAACAACCCTGCCAAAACCGGTTTAGTTGATTTGACCGCCTAGGTAGTGTTTGGATTGCGGGTTGGTGTGGGTTGGACCCAGGTGAACCCGCGTTTGGTTGAAAAGTGGAGTGGGTTGGGTTCAACCCAACAGGGAATATACCTGCTAGATGCGGGTTCGTATGGTCCGCCCAAAAATCACGAACGCAGCCGACCTACGTACACGGCGTCGCGGTTCCGTCTTCTTCTCCTTTTTCTCGCGAGCGTCGGTGCTCAGCTCCTCCGGCCTTCCTCATCACCTGGGCGAGCCAAGGCGGCGGCGGCCTTGGACGCGGCGCGGGAAGCGGCGGCGGGGAGGTGGCCTGTGCGACGCGGGAAGCGGTGGCGGGGAGGTGGCCTGTGCGACGCGGGAAGCGGCGGCGGGGAGGCGCCCTGTGCGGGGCGGGCAGAGGAGGCGGGGAGGCGGCCTGTACGGGTGTTGCTCGAGCTCCGGGGCGGGCAGAGGAGGCGGCCGTGCGGGCCTCGACCTCGCGGCCCACTCCTCCGGATCTGGGCGAGCAAAGGCAGGACGAGCTAGACGGCGCTCCCTCGGCGGTGGCGGTGCTCCTGGCGGCGCTCCGGGCGGAGAGGGGCGGCCCTGGGCGGCGGTGAGGCGGCCCCTGCGGGGAGGCGAGCTCGTGCGTAGTGGAGCTGAGGTAGAAGATAAGAAAGAAAAGTGAGGATGACAGTGGGCCCCACCGACTTTACTGTTAATGGTGTCAAGATGGCATCTACCTTATCCCTCTTCATCCCTCCAACCAAACGCAAAACTAGATCCACTCCAACCCTCAAACCAAATAAGATATGGGTTCATTCCATTCCACAAAACTGGATCGGCTCCAACCCAACCACTTAGTTTCCAAACCAAACACTACCCTAGTCTAGCGATATGCATGACCAGTGGCCGGGGCGAAGGCGAGCGGTAGTCGCGCAGGCCGGCAACCCGCAAGCGCCAGGAAAATGGGAGATGCCATGCCACGCCGGCACGCCGCGCTCGAACACTCGGCTGCTTTCTATCCGCTTATCCGGCCGGTCGCCGGCGTGGGCCTCAATCCGCACAAAGTTTCTTGGATCACTAACCCTCGAGATCCCCTACTATACCTACTACTGCTCTACTACTACCTCATTTCCTCTCTCCAAAACAAAAACTAGTGCCCTATTGGCTGCCACACAGAGCCTTTCCTATTTCTCTAACCCTCCTCCCTCCACATGGCCTGCCCCGCGCGCGTTGTCTCCTTGTAGCGTGATGCCGCCTATGGCGACACGATGCTCAGCCCAGCTTAATTGCTACTATCATGCTATGCTGTGGATCGAGCCACGCACCACGTCAGTACTACTGAACGTAATGCCACGTACGTACTAGTACTGCTACTCATCAAGAGCCGGTGGAGGTCGTTCGATCGGAAGTTGGAGCTGGAGCAACTCATCAAACCCGTACCTTAGCTTGATGATGATGGGTAGGGGGCCGGGAGCCGGGAGGAGTCCAGTGGCCGCCCGGCCCGCCCCTGGCCCGGGAGGTGGCCGGCTGTGGCGCCACGAGCTATACCCACCACCGGCGGCCACGCACCGCCGCCGTACGTGCTCTCCATGTGTGCGCGGCCGGTGTGCGTGGGCTGTGTCCTGTGTACGATGCCGTCGGCCGGCCGGCCAGGCCGGGGCGGCGGTGCAGACGCGCAGCCGGTGTGTGCGCGTGGTCTGTTCGTAGTGCGTTTAATTCCTGAGGTGTCTGTCTCCCGTGGACCATGCACAGCAGGCCTAGAGGGCGCTCAGCACTGCCGGAGAGTGGACAGGAGAGGAGACGGCCGGTGGCCGACGCTGTGGGAGGCAGGCAGCAGGGGTTGGTGTTCTGGGTGCCGGCCGGGCCGGCATGCCGCCGTGTTTTCAGCTGCGTTGTTGGAAAAGGCAAGGCCGCGCCGGGCTCTTGGATTGGACCTGCAGAGAGGTAGGTTGTGGCAAACAGACACCATGATGGCGGCTGCTTAGTTCTGCATATATAATAGTATAACCACGCAAACTAATTGTGGTTTCTTATTTTTTAGCAAAGTACCCTTGTAGTGCTGTTTCATCTTTTTCGGTTTAAGTATTTTCTTGCCCCTTTGTTTGATGATCTGTAGTACTTGCCTGCAAATTGTTACCGGAACATTCACGAATCAAGAACACTGGCCGGACTGAATACCACAGAGTATATCCGGAGATTCTGAACAACATGGTGAGTTCTCTGGTAACTATGGGCGGCCATCCGGAATGCACTGATGCCGCCCACAGTTACAAAGGCTTCCACGGACGACACAGATTGTACACCCCGTCCCCGTTTCAGGTTCGGGGCCGGATTCAGCCGAAAACGATCGTTTTTTCTGGTACCACTTGTCTCTGGAATCACTCACTACTGTTCGCAAGTATCTGTTTGGATTGGAGCATAGCACTCCAACTAAAGAATTTCCGCATCACCGCATGCATGGTCCTACCTGCAACTGAAAGGGGCCGGCCGCGTGGGTGACTCTGACTCATTCGGAAATTTGATTAAATATAGATAAAAAAAGTAACTTCAATCTTTGGCCGCATGCATGGAGCATTAAATATAGATAAAAAAATAACTAATTACACAGTTTGGTTCTAAATCACGAGACAAATCTTTTGAGCCTAGTTAGTCCATGATTGGACAATATTTGTCAAATACAAACAAAAGTGCTACAGGAGTTCGAAATTCTACCTTTCCACCTTTCTACCACAACTAAACACGGCCCTGCTTAGAAAACTGTGAAGAGTTAGTAGATAAACATGCATGGAGCTGCATGCTTCCACTCGCTGCTCTCAGACTTTTCCTCCAGGTGATGGTCTACAGGTATGGACAATGGCGAGCAGGGAGGGCCTTTGCTGTCAGACTGCTGTGCGTGCCCTAAACTTCCTTTCCGATAATCAATCTTTTGATCGTGCGGTTTAGTACAGTCCCTCAAATAGCGTAAGATCCACGAGCTGCATGCACATGGCCGGTTCCCTTTCCTGCCCGCGCTTTGTTTATCTGCTAATGATGTCAGAAAGGAGGATGGAAGTTTCAAAATAAGAAAGGAGGATGGACACACATCACCATCACACCCAAAATTCAGATGGCAAATCTCACTCAGCGCGATCTCTGCGAAATGAAATGGATCTCATCATCTCAGGGCTTTATTTCCTGATGGAAAGTTGCTTAACATCTGCAGCATTTGCCACATCAGAGAGAAAGGAAAAGTGAGCCCAGATATGTACTACTTATACTTTAAAAATGTAAACATTTTCACGTACCATCAAAAGCATCCAGAGATGCAGATACATCAACTAAACCCAACTACTTCCATGCGATGAAATCACTTCTGGTTCTACTAGGTTCCAGTCACTGATTTCAGACCTAGGACACAGAGAGGCATCCATACAGAAAGCTCACAAGCCGGCAGTTGAATCACTAGCTGGCTGCACCGATCGACAGTTTCAGTTTGTTTCCCCCGCGCTGTGTCAGCACCATGTGCTGACTGAACTGAAGATAATAGCGCAGCAGCAACCCCTGCAGCTGCAGGCAGATAATGTTGCAGCGCCACTGCAACTGCAAGTGCCATTCCCAGTGCAATCAGGTGCGGTTCCGGTCAAGTGTCAACCGACGTCAAGCGAGCAACAGTAGTTTCTCTTGGACCCTTCCGATCATCGATCTCCTACCACAGACACAGACGGCCTGTCCATGCATGCATCCATCGAATATAATGGGCAGAATCGTCTCGGATTTTCGTCTCCTCCGTTCCATGGGCAGCAGCGTCCCCCAGGTCGAATCATGCATGGAGGGGCCGGCCAACAGCATGGCATGACGTGAGGGCTACTTGATGCATGGATCGCCGGAAAGGTACAGCCACAAGCGCAGATGAAATGCATGGAGTACGTTCAGTTATATTGATTGATGGAGGGAGTCTGTGATTTATGCTGCACTTGAGCTATGATTATTGGCATGAGCAAAGGCCCCATAGGAATTAATACTGAAGATTTCTGCTGGTGACTGGTGTTACACGTTGTTCTTAGATTGAATTCTTTTGAGGTGCTAGATCCAAGAGGAATTAATTCTGAAAAAAATAAAAACTTGAGAGATGCCGGCAATGGAATTGGCCTAGATGATGGGCTTATGATGCATTTCACTCAGGCTACAAAAACTAGAAATCTCTCATTCACTCAGGCCATATATAAACAACATTTACGATGGTGAAAGTTACTTTTTTTAATGCAGACATGATTTGTGTTTGTGATGTACGTATCTGTCCATCCAAATGAAAGGGCCAACAGCCAACAGGCCGAAAGCACAAAAGGCAGGGTCAACTTCTTACAGAGTTACACTCTTCATCGAGTGGATGAACATAATAATGAGGCAACGGAGACTAGGGTTGGTAAATATCTCAACTAACCCGGTGGCCGGGCCAATGGAACGCCCTAGAACAGTGGAAGACGTAGTTTTTTTTTTTTACTTAATCCTGATTTGGACATGATCTATTGACTGAATAAACATCATTTTCCTATGGACATTGAAAAATGAGGGCGCTACTAATCTAGTACTAGTACTAGTTAATTCCTGACCAGTTCCTCAACTCCATCTGTTGTAGTACTACTGAATTGTCTTCAGAACACCTAGCTGATTGACAGCTGCTACTAGTAGTAGGTCTGTTCGTTTTTTTATTTGTTTATTCATTTTCGCATCCATACCAATGATAAGGAAATCTAATGATTGGTTTATGAACAGAACGGATTCTGTAAATACTGTATTTTGAGCTAAACAAAAGAAATTAGAATTGTTCTTGGTAGGAAGAAGATCTGCAAAATCAAATTTAACAAACTGATTTAGCTCAAAACAAAGGATTCCCCATATGATTCATTAATCGACTTTCATATAATTGAAGAGAAACCCCAGATAATATGCAATAAATAAACTTATATAGCAAAAGGATTTGCTTAAAAAGTACTAGCGACTTAGTTGGATCTCACTTCCTTTTCTTTCAAAAAAGGGCTGTATACATATATATAGAACATGCAGTACACACCAGCTAGAGGCTACGACCAGCTACCAGCTGAAGGATCTACGTCAGATGCAACCGAAAAATGCTTGATGCAAGTAATCAACCAGACCATCAATCATTAGTTATTCGCTAGACGATAGCATCGCCAAAGCTTTGTTTACTGGCAATCAGATGGAGTACATGTCCAGCACTATAGGCTGATGATAGTCGTTGTCCTATGCGGTCATCTGTGTATAGCATGGCTTCTGATGCCCCGATTAGTCGAGCCTTGATCTTTTTTAGGCTGCCACTGGCAGTGCTCGCGGTGTGATCTGGATCAGGATCAGGTAGCTAAAAACATCGCGTATTCATCGTCATTACATTTCTAATTATGCTTACTCAAGGACAAAATTTTATATTTTTCTTTGTATATAGTAGTAACTGAATCTGAATTCTTCTCCCCCTCCGATCGCTTTTTTAATCTGAATTCTTCAATGTGTTTCATATATGCGTTCTGAGACTCATGGGTTGTAGGTGTAGCAAGCATGAGGTTGCTAGTGTATAATGATGATGGAGTACATTTTTCGTATATATGTGGATCTGGTTTATTGCTTTGCCTCTGGACGCATCTGTCAGTTGTGATCACAAATCAGTGGATTTAATGGAAGAAATCAATTTGACAGCTTATGCTCCAGGCTGGAGCACACATCAAGCGATATCAATTTCTAATTTCCCAGAAACATAATACGTGGATTATTCTTAATTAGTTCAGCACACAAATGAAGTTTGACGACTATAGCTACTAGTTTATTTTTAACTTAATTATGTTACCATAAACCTCATTTTTAATTAGCTTGTCGTAAATGCCATGCTTAAAAAACGAGGGAAAATCACATGACTACGAACTTGGTGTACCTTAGTTCATTTTTTTTTTTGTTATTATGGAACCAAAACCCACTTGGATTCAATTTTTTGACTCAACATATGTCATCACATTTTTCTTGACTTTTTTACTCCCTTCATTCCAAATTATAAGGCATTCCAAGAATCTTGGAGAGTCAAACAATCTCATGTTTGACCAAATTTATATGATAAAATAATAACATTTAAGATGTCAACTAAGTACCATTAGATTTTTTTATTAGTTATAATTTTATAGAATATACCAATTTGATGTCATGATTTTTTTTGATTTTTTCTAAATTTTTTGTTAAACTTAAGATGCTTTGACTCTCTGAAATTCTTGGAATGTCTTATAATTTGGGATGGAGGAAGTAGAATTTAATGGTGTTGTATTTCCGGTTATAGGCAACATATCGTTGACAGTAATACGCATATGGTGAGTTTTCAATCTCAAGACTTGTTGATTCAGCTTGGTCGACCTTCAAAAATATTATTAAGTTAGGGACAACAGTTATGCATCTACGATGAACGTCAATCACAAAATTTATTCATCCAGCTCAGTTCTTCGAATACTATGCCTACTAGGGTAGCTGGGTAGGGTACGCTTATATATATGTATTTGTCGATATGACCCTATATATCCCTGAGTTTCACCGTACCAAGAAACAAAGAAAATCGATGGACTCTCATCTCATGTGTATTAAAGAAATTAGCAATGCAAACGACGTCATCTCCTCCATCACGCCACAAGATCGAGTCAAGAGAAATATCACCAACACCGAGTCCGTCCGCACGGCTGGCTACTGAAACTCCAACGTCGACAACCACTTCGTAGCCATTAGATTGTCTTGTCGACGTAGAATAATAATCCTGATTAAACTACAAGCAGCAAATAAGGACATCACCGTAGTACGGCAATTGTAAAATCCCCACAAGCTTGGCGTTCTTGCTTATGGGTGGAGATAAAGATTTCTGATGGCTTCATCGCCACTAATAAATCGTTTTTAATGTAATCTCGAGCCGACCATGCCGAGTGCTGACGAGCGCGGGCGGCGGCAGCGAGAGCTTAGCCTATGCCGACGTGGCCGGGGGCTGCATCTCTCGGCCGCCCCCGGCCTCATCATCCTGGCCACCCGAGGCTACGCCTCGTGCCACGCGTTCGGTCGGTTTCGGCGAATGATTTTGACCAGCGACAGCGTAGAAACATCTTTTTTATGATGAAACGACAGCGTAGAAGATTTGTTTTTTGTGTGAAACGACAGCGTAGAACATGTACTGTATGGCCAAACCTATTAAAAGAATTGGTTGTGATTAACCAACGCGCGTTACCAACCCGAGCAGCGACGTTGATTGCGAATGCGAGAAATATCGGGGTTATAGTGGTCATAAATTTACCAACGACGTCGTCGAGCCGGAGATGTGGATATATTATTGGTCTACATTCTTATTCTCTTACTCTCTGATGGAAGAATTCCTGTAAAAAGTAATATGAGGATTATATTATGTAGAATATAACTCTGATGGAATTGAATAGGGAGTAGTAAGAAATGGCTTTTTTAGTCTAAGAACATATGGTTTTTTTAGCCTTCATTATAAATGAGGAAGTGATTTTTATCTGACCACTATCTGTCCATTGTCTGAGAAGAGTGATATCTAAAAATGATGCTCTAAGGAGGCTGCCAAACGCAGTATTTATGGATTCTCTAATTAACAACATTCTACAAAAATGCATCAAATTCATTTTATAGGTCTCTCTTAAACTTCTAGAAACTCCAATAATCTATGAATCTATGTAGTTATAAATATATCTCACCTGCGTGTACCATTTGCGGATCGTAGATGCTGGAACGTTATGTCCTTATTAATCTAAAAAATTGTTCTTAATATATATGTAACTTCTACTCCCTCCGTCCCAAAATAAATGTTAGTTTTGGTTTTCTGTGCAAGTTTGACTCGATTTCTAGAAAATACATGCAACGTTTGTATCTTCAAATAAATTTGTTAAAAAGATGGATTCAAAGATCTTTTTGATGATACTTATTTTTTTAATATATATTTAGTCAAAATAATATATATTTAGTCAAACTGCCTTTCAAGAACTGCTTTTCTCTTGAAACGTAATATATATTTAGTCAAACGATACTTATTTTGGGACGGAGGGAGTAGCCAAACTGCCTTCTTAAGCACCCGTGCTTTTGTACAAATAGAACTTTATTTCAACGGCAGCGAGCTGTTAAGAGAGAGAGAGAGAAGTACTCCCCGTTTATATAGAAGTTAGTGCTTTCTTAAAGGGTACTGATTAATAAGAGCTTGGTTTGAACAACAAATTATGAAGAGAGAGTGAGGATTTGAAGAGGTAGCTACATAAGCATGCTTTGCTAACAGATTTGCCATATGGTTAAAGATTTCTCCCAATCTTAAACATCTTGAAACGATGGCTTTTCTCTTGAAACGCAATGTACACAAACACTCTATGTACTTGCACACGCCCTAGAATGCTCGCTTGCATAGCGGGCGAAGCTAGAGAAAAAACTAAAGGGGCGCGTTTGTCTTATGGCTGCAAGGATTTATGACATGAGGGTGCGAATATGGTGAAATTTAGGCATTTAGCTTATTTTTATATTTTATTTTTTCGTGGGTGCAGCCATATCTACTCTATGACCATAGTTCTGCGTCTGCCTGATAAAGTCATTATGCATTACGATGGTATATCTTAAATTTGATAAAGTCATCGCAACTTAGATGATGCTAAAATAATAGTGAACCTTAAATATGTACACCTATGTTGAATCAAGATTTAAATTCAAGTGAACATGCATCATACAAAAATCTAACCAATACATCTACCTTGCATTTTTTAAAACCATCCTCAAGAAAACAATAATTAAGCAAACAATATATGATTCTACCATTTTACCTGGGTGCATCATATTGTCTAAAGTTTCGTTCATGTTAGTTTAAACTTTTAGATAAAAGTGGCAGAGCATTATTAGGGTGGAATATATAGTTAACAATCTCATCCCCTGCCCCAATACACGTGAGAGCCATCTGCCACATAACCCTTCCAACCCAACCTAATTATCCAGGGGCATTCCTGTCCACATAAGGTGTATATATACTGCTCACGACCACCCTCTTTCTCAAGCCGTGACACAATCATCAACCGCATTCTCTCCTCTCCATCAGCAGCTAGCTCGCGAGCTAACTTCCTCCCTCCCTCAGCTCCCATCTCTCCACCATTTTTACATCAACATCAGTCTGCTGATCTAAGCAAGCATGACGGCCAAGGTACACCCGAACGTCGCCGTGCCGCCGTCCCTCATCGGCCAGCAGCAGCAGCCGGCGGTGCTGCTGCCGGCGCCGGCGCCGGCCGACGAGGCGGCGGAGCCGGTGACCCTGACGGTGTGGCGCAAGTCGCTGCTGTTCAACGGCAGAGGGTTCACGGTGTTCGACGCCCGCGGCGACCTCGTGTTCCGCGTGGACAGCTACGCGTCCGACTCCCGCGCCGAGGTCGTGCTCATGGACGCCGCGGGCTGCCCCGTGCTTACCGTCCGCCGCAGGAAGCTCATGGGACTCGGGTCCGACCAGTGGCTCGTGTACCCGGGCGAGGACACCCGGCGCCTGCCACCGCTCTACGCCGTGAAGCGCGCGGCGCAGTCGTACATGCGCGGCGTCGGCGGCGCCAACAAGTCCATGGCGCACGTCGCGGCGTGCTCTGGCAGCGCCGGCACCGGCGCGGGAGCTGCCGCCGCCAAAATCGGCAGCACCGCCGGCGGGTACGAGGTGGAGGGGTCGTACCAGCGGCGGCGCTGCACGGTGTACGACGAGCGGCGGCGGGCCGTGGCGGAGTTGCTCCCCAAGGAGACCGTGGGCTCGGACGTGTTCAAGCTGGTGGTGCAGCCCGGGATGGAGGTGTCGCTGGCCATGGCCGTCGTCCTCGCGCTCGACCAGATGTTAGGCAAGCCGTCCCTGCTCAGGAGCTGGTCCTCCTAGCTAGTGATCGAGCTCTGTATATCGCGGTGCCGATGCCATTTCCATTGGCATGGGGTGCTTTTTTCCCCCAATTGTTTGGGCGCGAGAGCACACAGCAGTTGCTCATGGTGCCATTTTTTCTTCGTTCCTGTTTGATATCAAAGCTGATTAACTGGGGTCATAGAATGTGGACTTGGATTGGATTGGAGCTCCTCTTGGCGTGTGTGGTTTTGGCTTTTTTTAACCCGGTAGTAGAACCATGCACCTTGTAAAAAGAGGGAGCAGAGTGTAAATACTTCAACAACAACAACAAAAAAAAAGAAAAAGAAAAAAAATTAGAGTAGGACAATTCCCTGTCTCTCTCTGTTTTCCCCTCTCTTTTTTCCCCACTATACATTTTTTTCTGATGCGCAGTCTGAATTGCATCCGGAAAATCAGCTATTTTTTTCAGAAGAAAATGTTGACATGCCAACAAAAATCACTTGGACAGTGTTGCTCTGCCGGTTCAAATCCAGTCCACCCATAAGGGCCTCTCCAATGATCGGCTATTTTGCTGGCGAGGAGTGACGTGGAGGAGATAGAAATAGTAAAATACTACTCGCTAGCGAGTTTCTCGTCGCTAGCTCGGAGCCGGAATAAGCGTGCGTGAGTGGTGCATGTTCCTGCGCAGCCAATGAAACGAGGAGAGCCGAGACAGTGGACATCTTAATTTAATACTTTAGTAGAGGCCAGCCGGCTATTTCGACTGCAACCGTTGCGGACGCCCGTAGCAACAACCCGTCTTAAAAAGTACATAAAAGTAAAAAATAAAGCAGCATCCTCTTGCCTCACGCGGTCTTTTGGACTGCTTGCTTGCTTGCTAGGTCACGCGGTCCAACTCTGAGAAAGCAGCATCATCTCTGCAACAAAGGTCAAAAATAAAGGA
>JAKNSH010061817.1:0-11208 GCA_027790015.1 Cymbopogon flexuosus
CAGAAACTTTCTAGTGGCACATGCAGTTCAACAAGTAATTATTCGTTGAAATCGCGTAGAAATTCAATTAAAAATCCCACCTGTACACTTCTAGTATTTGCTAAGATAAGCCCTATTTCAATGAGTGGTGTATTATTACTGCTACTGTCCTCAGGGACGGAGCCAAGAATTGTACATAGGAACATAAAAATGCATATATTTGGTAAGTAATTAGTATGAAATTATTGGAGATGCTCTAACGATGACACCGTCTAGATAATTTCTCGTATTCGGACCGAGGCAAGACTGATACTAACTTTTGGCATGAGCAAGGGACTGACCGAGTGACTGGAGTTAGTGGAGTATACATACACAATGAACAATCATACACTAAATATTAGACCGAGAGGGATTTAAAAAGACCATCAGTTGGCTGCCTTATTTATCTCATCTCCCATGTTTATCCATGAGAAAAACCAAATTTGCATCTGCACCCACCCAACATATGCGTGACATATTTGCAGGTCGCCTTCACACCAACTCTACTCGCATTTTTTTCGATACAAAACAAACTGGAGTTGCAAACGGACTAAACAAAACAGGGCCTTGAGATTATTATAAACTGTTGACCGTACTTACTTTAACGAAATACCTGATTTACTAGAGGGGTGCGTACATTAACCCTAATGACCTGTGCGAGTGTGCCCGCCTCCACTTTAAAACAAACAAGAAAGAACGTTACATCACGCACACACGCGCACCAAAGCCAAATCCCAGCACTCGACACCACACCACAACACCACAGCGCGCACACGCACCGAGCCGCGGGAGAAGATCGATGGGGAGCAGCGGGGGCAGCAGCGAGCACTTCCTGCGGCAGCTGAGCTCGAGCGACGGCGGCAGCAGCGGCGCGCCGCACCAGCTGCTGCAGCGGGAGTGGGAGTGCGGCGCCGGCGGCGGCACCGGCAGCAGGCGCGGGTCGCGGCGCTGGTCCAGCAGGAAGAAGGCCAGCAGGGCGCGGGGACACCGCCGCGGCGGCGGGTTCTGCAGGACGGAGGAGGCGGCGGCGGCGGGGCGGAAGCGGGTGATGGTGGTGGTGGACCAGAGCTCCGGCGCCAAGCACGCCATGATGTGGGCGCTCACCCACGTCGCCAGCAAGGGCGATTTCCTCACCCTGCTCCACGTCCTGCCGCCGCAGAGCGGGAGCGCCGGCGGTTGCGGCGGCGGCGGCGGTGTCGCGGAGGACGCCTCCGCGCTCGCCAACTCCCTCGGCGCGCTTTGCAAGGCCTGCAAGCCTGAGGTGCGCCTGCTTCTTCACTAGCTCATGCGCAGCTGCTTGTTTCTCATGCACAGCACGCTGCACGCCTCCACTGTTTCCACAAGCCTGCAACTCCCAGTCTCCCAGGCATTTTGTTTCAGAACCTTCAGTTAACACTGAACTGAAGAGATAGGTGTTTGACATCCTCTTTTAGGAGCTTCATTTCATTCATCAAATACAGAAATGGCTTTGGAGTTCGTTTTAGGACTTTTGAGCATGCCGTGAGGTGTTCAACAATGTGCATTATGACCTTAATCTGCGCTAAAAGTAATAAGGCATGGTTTGGTTGGCGGGATTTTCACCCGTTTCCTCAATTTTCTCTGTAAACTGAATACTCATAAGCTCAGGGACTGAATCCTCTGATGGAAATAAACAATACTACCTTTACCGAGTTAGTTGGCCAAACTCAAAAGCTTTGCTTCTTTTATCCAGTGCATGTGGTGAAATTTGTACTTACAGAGTCATACGTACAACCGTGCCTTTTTTCTTGTATCAAGTTGTTTGGGTTCTTGGGCCACTTGACTGACTGCCTGGACGCAAGAGTTATGCGAGTAGGTGGCTATGGCTAGTATTAGATCAGATCAGAACGTTCATGAAAAGAGATGGCATCATAGCCACCCTTTTATTGATGGATCATGGCAGGCCTAAAGCTCGAAAGGGTCCCAACTTCCTAAAAGGAAAGATGCTCAGAATTATATCCTGATCTTCCTAACAATGGAGAGAGAGAAATGCCTTTGCTAGGACTAGGAACTAATAAAACAAGTACAGTCTCTGCACAAAATTTTCTGGGCTTTTAGTAAAAACTAGAACTAATAAAAAGTACAGTCAAACTGTAACTTCTTCCCATTTCGATTCTACTGTACCCCAAAAGAAAAACTAGCCTTGTTTAGATACTATCCAAATTTCAAGTTTTTTCACTCTCTTCATCACATCAATTTTTAGCCACTCGTATGGAGCATTAAATATAGGTAAAAAAATAATTAATTGTACAGTTTAGTTGGAAATTACGAGATGAATCTTTTGAGTCTAGTTGGTCCATAATTGAACAATATTTACCAAATAAAACGAAAGTGGTACTATTTATCAGGTTGAAATTTTTTACAATTTAAACAAGGCTCTAGTGTAACATATTTTGGTGTACTTGAGTATTCACTGTGTGTTGCAGTGGAAGCATGCGCAGCTGCTGCTCGTCTTTTAGCCCGTGAAACGGGTGTGTGTGAGCTCATGCATCATGGTATTCTGATCTCTGGTGCGATACAGTACCATACTGTATGATACAAAATTGTTTGGTGATGGACGTTACAGGTGGAGGTGGAGGCGCTTGTGATCCAGGGGCCCAAGCTGTCGACCATCCTCAGCCAGGTGAAGAAGCTGGAGGCGTCCGTGCTGGTGCTCAGCCAACGCAAGCCCTCGCCTTTCTGCTGGTAAGCACTGGCACTGCAAGCACGCACGCACACACACAACATGCATGTCATGTGCACGCACCGCCGTCACATCCAATCCGCCAGTGATGTTCACGGATCGGGTCATTCTCGGCTGGCCTGTGCTGTGCAAAGGTGAAAGAGGGAGGGGAGGGAATAGAATCTTGAGGAGCTGGCACACCATATCCACACTGCTCTTCGTGCCCATTATTCTTCAGAATTCAGAAACAAATGCCTCAAACTCCCTCCCGCAGAGCATCTGTATTTTTAGCAGCTGAATTCTTTTTTGGTAGCAAGAACTGTTTGACAAGCTGTCAACTTTAGGAAGGGGCTTTACCAGAGAGCAGTGCGGACAGGGATGGGATGGTCAAAACTATCGGACAGCAACAGCCATGTGCCCCTTTCCCTTGTCCTTGCGATTTAAATTCGATCTGGGAGCAAAGCAACCAGCAAGAACCGTAGTCCTTGTCCCTGCAGTCTTTTCTCTTGTACCGCCTGTGAAATTAAAGTAAAACAACCGGAAAGAAAAGGTTAAAGTAACCTTTTCACCACTTGTATAATCAAATTAAGCTTTCAACATCTATGTAGTAGCTGTTTCTGTAGCTAACTGCTGATGAGTGGGTGCCCGCCCGATGTGATGTGAACAAATATTGCAGCTTCCTGCGTAGCAGCAGCGAGGAGCTGGTGGAGGAGTGCATCAACCGGGCGGAGTGCCTGACGCTGGCTGTGCGGCGGCAGAGCAAGGGCGTCGGCGGCTACCTCGTCAGCACCCGGTGGCAGAAGAATTTCTGGCTCCTCGCTTGAATGCTTGATCTATCCACAAGGGGCTCGCCTCCTTGGTCCTTGGATGCAAGATTTTTACTGCCCGGGCTAAGCTTTTTACAGGGCCAATAAGTAACCACTACTACTGCATCTATTGATCTAGAGTACTATAACCTCCAATGTCCTAGGGTGTGCCAGTCATTGTGCGTGTGCCTGATAGTGATCCTCTCTCTGATGTGCTACTGTATTCTATCGTCTTGGTTTAGCTGTGCTGTTGCAGCCTGTAGCTGTCGTCGTTGTAAAGCCAGAAGCTCCATTTACCCTGTCTAGCTGTCTGTTCTGCGGGAAATCTGTCTGTTTGTGGAACAGGATGTAGGAGCGCAGGACGTACGTAGTGCACATTTGCATTGCATTGCGTAAACTAGAATTTGTGTATTGTGCGATGTGTTTGTTTGCTTGCTTGCTGAAATGCTGAGTACGGAGGAGTTCCATGGCCTTGTTTAGTTAGCAGAATTGGGGTCAGATTTACTGTATCAGAATTTCTGTAGCATTTTGTTTGTATTTGATAAAAATTGTTTAAATTTTGACTAATTAGGCTCAAAATGTTCGTCTCGTAAAGTACAACCAAACTGTGCAATTAGTTTTTGATTTCATCTATATTTAATACTTCATACATGTACCGGTATTTTAATGTGACGGAGAATCTTCTTTTTGCATAGTAGAATTAGAGGGAGAATTTGGAAAACTAAACAAGGCCCATAATAAACTGATGATGTGTTTGACCGTCTCCCGTTGCTCTCTCAACATGCTCTCCAAAACGCTGGAAGCCTATCGTGTCATACAAACTTTGATTCGATGCCAAAACTAGGCCCAGGCATAGGGATGAAAACAGATTGGATACGAACGGATATCACGATATCATATTTGTTTTTGTCTTTCTATCTGGATTTGGATTTGAATACAGATAATATAAACCATGCCGAATAGGATATGGTTGGATATCGACATTATAAATATGCGATTTGAGTATTTGGATACAGATACGGTATCGGATGTTGAATATTCGGACTCCGATACGGACGGATTAAAACCCCTCTTAACGAATTCGGTCTCGAATACGGTCGGAAAATATCGATACCACTTTCATCCTGCCCAGGCATTTGACTAAGTACCAGTGCAGTAGTAAGCAGTACTGACTACCTACGACTACAGTATAGGACGACAGCCTAGCTTTCGCCCACCGCCTGGCCCAGATGGCCAGAATCAATTACACGCAGCAGTGACTGGTTCAGTCAGCCAGCCAGGCTCCTAACCATGGTCGGCATGGTAGTCACCAAAATTCACCAGCAACCCGCGGTGTCCCCGTCCCCGTCCCCAGTCCCGAGACCCCAGCCCAGGATCCGAGAACAAACCGGTCGGCATCATCGCCGCATCGGCATCATCGGCCAACGACGGATGGAGCGACGGACACGGCGACAAATCCGGCAGGGAGTCAGGGACCATTGCTCTTTGCTTGCTTGCTCGCCTTGAATCTTCTTCACTGCCGCACAGTGGGCAAGGCGAGCCGGTGTGCCATGCATGTGTGTGTGGTGCCAGCACAATTATGGCTCTCCGGCCGCGGAGATGGCAAAGCTGACGACGGGAGCCGGATGGTCGACGATCGCGCCCGTTCCCGCTCGGCGTCGCGGGCGCCATGATGGTTGATGGTGCGGTGCGTACCGGGCGGCGACTGGTGCCGTCTGCCGTCGTGGTGCGGCGAGGGGTGGTGCTACTACGTACGAGTAGCCGTAGCTGGGCGCAGGCTTTTGGCGCCACGGGTGCAGGCGCGCGGGCTCATCATGAACCATCATCATTCCCGGAAGGCGGAAGTTGAAGGCTGCCTTGTGTTGGTCTCAGGATCTCAGCGGCTCCGCTGCGGTCTGCTGCGGACCAATTCAATCCGTCTGCCTGCCCTGAATCCCTGATTGCGGCAGTTACGCTTACGCTTTCTTTCCTGCTGCCGTCGTGATGGTGTACAGCGAAGTAGCGAAACTTTTTTTTTTTCCAGTTCTACTGTTTGATCTCGCGGCAGTTACGCTTCCTTCCCGGTCTCGTGATGATGTACTGTGTACGGTGAACTTTATCCTTTTCAGTGTACTGTTTGATCTCGTGCGGTAAAGATGAGCAAGAGGCAGTAAAGGGTATAGGATATGCGCAAACTGATCATGAAAAGCAAATTCGTGGACCATTTTCGAACATAGGAGTTCCACAAAAAAAACAGTTTATTTTCATTAAAAAAAGTCAGAAAATAGGATTCTCAAAGGAAAGAAAACGAGAATCCCACCAGACATTTCCTAAAAAAAAAAGAATCCCACCAGACGCTTTGATTATTTTTAATTCTTCTCATTACCACTTCAAAATTTTGAACCGGTACAATCAAGATTTATTTAAGAATAAAAAAAGCGCCCCACGCCATATTTTCTTTTTTAAAAAACATAGGGAGCCCACGTCATATGATGATTATGTACAAGTGACAAATCGGTTATAACTTATAAGCTAATAAAACAAACATGGTCTAATAGTTTTTTTAATGAGTTTTTTTACAATGGTTGTCGAAAAATAGACGTCTCACGATATCCGATCTGACGGTTGAAAAGACACAGGAACCAAGAGGAACCAATTTGAGAGGTACCGGAAGAGCACCAGGTGCGTATTAAATGGTGGGCCCATATGCACTAGGTGCGTACTCAACATTTGGGGCCGGGCCAGTCAGTGCCTAGCACAAGTGCACAACGGGGCGCGCGGGAGCGTTTGGTCCGCAGGCTCCTCTTGGACCATATCAGGAACATGGGCTGGGCTGGAGATAGCGGCCCATAGACATGGGTCCTTCTGCAGCTCGGCCTTCGGCCCGGTGTGTGCCGCCATGTCAGGTCGGCCCATCGAACTCGACAATGACGTTGCCCTCTCCCTCTCTCGCAAAAGGCCAGCAGCAGCACGCAAGGACTACGCCACCTACATACAGACTACCATGACGCGTCTGCGTCTCAGCAGCTGGTGCCTGTCGTTGCCAACTGACCAGACCTTATCACAAAACCCGGGCGTACCGTTTAAAAATGGCCATATCCATAGCAAAAATTGGCTGCAATCCGAAATCCCGATGGCGCGCACTGATCGATGATCACGCGAAGCAAAAAGTGGAGATAGGCCAGCGGGCACTAGGCAAAAAACGTGAGATGCGTCGTCCATCCCCGCACGACACCGTCTCGAAGGAGACCACCACCAAATATGCATATATGGCTCGCTATCACTGATCAATCGGGTCGCCGTGGACCTACCTCGATCGGCTACGTAGACGCACGCCTGCCATTCGGCAGCGCATGCACGCAACGCCACGCGGATCGATGCTTACGGGCGTGCACATTTCAGAGACGATCGAAATGGTACGTGGGCAGTTTATTTATGTACCAGCACTGCGCAACTGCCATGGCCAGTTGGAGCATCCGGCCCGCGCCGGTTTCGACTTCAACGGCAAGGAGATCGAGCCAATGACTCGTGCTGTGGCCCGTGGCACAACTGTAAGTCCGTCATCGTCACAAAGGTCGCAGTAGTTGTCATCACTGGCCAATCACTGACCAACTCTCTGCTTGTGGACATTAATTAAAAGCGTGTTTGTTTTGAGGGATCGACTCATGCATGCATCTAGCTAGCTAGCTAGAATCCATCTAATGAACATTGTTTGCTCACTAGTATTACACTAGATGATAGATAGATCAAAATCGCCATCTCATTTCAATATTCCATTCCTCAAAACAAATTAGTTTGTTTCGTCAAAAAGGAATAAAAAACACGTAAATTGCTCGGTTATTAGGTTCTGAGCTTATCCATCATGCATCAATCTGTCGCGTTAAGCTGATGAGTACCTTATAAAAAAATGTGACTAGCAAAGCGCGTGAGAACGCCGTAAGTCATGCATATATGATGCATGCTATAGATATCTTCTTCTGTTTTCATCAGATATCCATTCACACAAGAAACGGAACAATCAATTAATAACTGGCCAACTTTATCTTATATCATATATATACTATATAGCTACACACACACATATAGCAAGCCAGCGGAAGATATGCGGGCATCCCGTGCCAGCCAATGCGCTGCAAACGTGCCCGTTTCTGCTGCCTCCGATCCTTCCTTATGTATAAGTAGCAGAGGAACACAAGAAGCAACTGCAAGGAACTGCGCAGGCACGAGGCCAGCTGATCGATCACCAAGGATAGATACCGTGAGAGATTGAGTGTGTGTGAGAGAGATGGCCGTCGTCGCGGAGGTAGTCGTCGCCGTCGTGACTCTGCTTCTCGGCCTGACGGCGTGCACGACATCGTCAGCGGTGGCGGCGGCGGCGTCGGCAGGGAGGAGTGCGCGGCGATGGAGAGAGGATGACTGTGGCGTGCGGCGAGAGGTGACGTACGACCACAGGGCCCTGGTGCTCAACGGCACCAGGAGGATGCTCTTCTCCGGGGAGATGCACTACCCACGGAGCACGCCGGAGGTAATGCTGCTGCCCGCGTGCCTGCACTGCACTGCACTTTTTCTTGCACAATTTTGCTCTGATAAGATCGATGTCAGCTGTATTGCTGTGTATAAATATTTGTTATGGCGGCCATGGGATGACTCAGTCTTTTTGTGTTAGAAGAAAATGGATCCATGAGTAAGGACGAAACGCTTAGATTTGTAGATTCTGCTTTAGCCTCACCACGGTTTGAGATTCAGGCTATTTTGCTGAGGCTCGGATCGGAGCAGGCTGGCACTAGCTATACTATACTATGGAGCAAATTAAAGCAGCAATGCTCCGCCGGCTCTCACAAGTCAAGTCACAGAGATGGAGAGGATCGGACTGCAGCTGCAGGCGCGTTTGCCTCGCCCCACCCGCCCGCGCCTCTCGCTCATCGTCATCAGTTTGGCGCTCAGCCTGGCGGGCGGACCGCGTGGCACACTGGCACGGCGCGTCGGCGCGGCGTGCGTGTTCCACCGCCCCCCGGTGCTCATGGCAAACGCTAGCTCGCGCGCCGGATGCACTGGCACACGGGGCCCTTGGCTACTGAATCCGCCTGTGGCTAAGTACACAACAACCATTTCGCTAGTTCTAGTGGAAGTTGGAGTGGACGATCAACGCCTCCACGATCCACCCGGACCGCCGGCTTTAACGAAAGGCCAGTGATATGGTTGCCGCGTAGTACTGGAAAGCGCAAAAGAGGAAATAAGTAACCTACTAGGTACGTCAACGTGTGATTGCCAACTGAAAGCTGGAAACGGTGTCCTGCCCCTGCTCTTAATCTCTTCTCTGTTCTCTCGTATGCTAGTTACTGTCGGCTGCTCTGTTTGTTCACTTGATTTGAGCCTAGTATGGATGCATATGCATCATCTCGGCCTCTCACACGTTCATCAAGTTGGAGTGAGGGTGGTAGCATGCTCGCTAGTACTGCACTCCAACGTTTCGTTGGAACTGAGCTTCGAAGCACAAACAAGGCTGACAAATATACATAGAAACGAGAATATATTTTCTCTGAGTTCAGATACCATTAATATCGGACCTTGCTCGTGAGCCTGGCTACATACTTGGAATGGCTTGTAGATCGAGGCCACACAAGTGGACGCATGTGAGACGTGCCTCTACAACCATGGCTCCGCCGACGCCGGCCATCCTCCATCGTGCAGGTCCAGCATCCTGGGATGCGGCTGCCTGGCAGTGAGGCAGTCTCCTCCTCCAATGTTGCAGCCAGCATCAAGCTAGCTTCAGGCTCTGCAGCCTGGCAATCTTCAAATTCCTTGCATGTGACATAATTGGCTATTGATAAACTGGCAAGTTGGTTATTGGTCAACTGATCTAGCATGAGAACGTGGAACGTTTCAGTATTTCACATGCACGTTCAGGATGGAATATCTGAAACTGAAACTACACATTCATGGATCCCATCTTCCCAAATTATGCACACAAACTGAGCCGAGATGTCAGCAATGACTTTAAGAAACTGATGATGACCTCTGAACTTAGCTCTGAAAAAGATGGGTTTCCTATTAAGCTGGTTGTGAACTTCATGGCGTGTACTGCCATGGCCTGAAAATTTATGGCAATATGATATGTAGCTCTTGTTTGTATGCGAGACCTGACGATAGCCTCTGAGCAATGTCTGTTCACTTCTGAATTTTCAGCTTACATGTTTAACTAATTTGGTCAGCCATTTGTGTTCTCAAATTATGCTGTGTGAGCATGTGAACAATTGAACTTTTGATCTTGTCACCTTGCTGTTAAGTATTTTTTTAAGAAAAACTTGCTGTTAAGTGTTAACTGCTGTGATCTTGTGCACTTCTGACTTCTGAGAAGGGTGCTGTTATACGAACTTCTTCTGATTTTGTGGGTGCTCTGACAATTTCTAGGCTGCAAGCGATTGAGAATCAATATAGATGATTCTGTAGAAATATTCTATATACATTCATCTTATTCATTTGTATCAAAAAAACAACAAAGTGATTTACAAAGTTCTTATTAATTCTCGATCTTAGATGGGTGGGTGTATGCATTACACAGTTTGCGGTGAAATAGATGGTTTACCGTACAAGTTTCTAATTAGCCCGTGTGTTGTGAGGTGAAGTGTTATCGTCGACTTGGTCATTTGGGTCGCGTGTTGCTGCATTCGTTTGTTTGCCAGGGACTTTACTACTACGCGTGTCCGGTGATGCGGCACATGTGTACGCATATAGGTCTACGGCTACAAAATTAAAATAAGGATGAACACATCTCGATCTAGGGTGCGTGGTATCACTTGTCCAGTGTACACGGAACATGCAGAGAGTTTTCAGATGCAGAGTTTTGGTATCACAGTTCATCTGAATACACAGCACGAAACCGACAGGAGGTGTAGAATGTAGAAACCATCTTGACTGCATTATACTCTTACTTCAACAGTCAATGCGAAGTTTCTGAAACTGCCGTTCTCGAGGCTGCACTAGCAGGGGACAAGATTCAAACATATGCCTATTTGCTAGTTGTAAAAACGTGTTTAGCACTCTACTCTTGTTGGCGGATACGATGCGGTGTGAGACCCAGAGATCTATACTGCATGGGATCACTCGTTTGCCAATTGTTTGCAATGCATACCTTGACCAAAATTTGCAGCACCATCGACGAGGTTTGGCAAAAAGTAGATTATAGACACTTGACAATTGACATGCATGACTTCCCCAACTTCTTAGAGTGTATATATACATTCATGACTTCCCTTTCAACTGACGAGCAATTGAGCATAGACTGCAAGTATCCTAGTGATCATAGAAATGCCAATAAACATTGCCGCCACAGCGTTACTCGCTGTATTGGCAGCCTTGTTGTCACTGGTGGTGGCAGAGCTCCGGTGGGTGGAGGAAGATGGGGTGCCAAGACAGGTGTCCCTCGATGCTAGGGCCTTGGTAGTTGATGGCGCTAGGAGGCTGCTGTTTGCCGGTGAGATGCACTACACCAGAAGCACCCCTGAGGTTAGTGCACACCATTGCCTGCTGGGAAAAATGACAAAGAAAATTTGTAATCTCTATATCGGCAATTCATCTTTGCATAAAAGTGATCATATGTATCAAGTTGATTATAATTCGATGCGGTTCAAAGCACAACTAGTATGATCATATCAGGAAGCTGATGGACATGAGCTGCTAGCTCCCAACACCCAGAGCCACTGCATAGTGTACCCACCCCAACTA
>JAKNSH010061907.1:0-12565 GCA_027790015.1 Cymbopogon flexuosus
GATACTAATTATGTAACATAAATATTAATATTTTTAAATAAATAATTGTCTGCAGTTTTTTTTTTCTTATAAGCGAAAACGACACTAGTTTAGTTTTGGGACGGAGGACTGTAGTCAGGACATCGGCGAGAAGAGACTCTGTGGGCTGGCATTGTGAAGTTTTTTTTTTTTTTTTGAGTGGAGCTGTCAGTGAAGTGTCTATCCTTCTCATTGCTGGTGGGAGCCCAATCGAACGGCCCATTTACAGCTTCAAAAACAAATGGCCCATTTTAGGAGTCTCGACAGCTTCGCAATTTCCGCCTCCATCTCTGGACGAATGGCCCACCTGCAGTGGTGGTGCGGTGCGCCAATTCGGGCGCGCGGTGGGAACAGGTTACCCCCCCGGTCCAACTATACCGCGTACTCCTAGGCTGACCAGACCAACCCAAGTCCCAAGCGCAAGCGGTCGAGCTCGAGCCCAACCAATCCAGCGGAAACCCCCAACCCTAGCCCCCGCCCGACTCGAGCCGATCGAGCCCCCGATCCGATCCGATCTAATGTTCCCCACCGTCGACGACCCCTCCGCCGCCGCCGCCAGCGGCGCCATGGTGTCCTCCTCCTTCCCCGACGCCGACGCGTACGGCAACGGCGACTCCGACGACCTCGACTTCCCCGTCGACCCCAACCCCAACCCGGTCTTCTCCTCCTCCCCCGTCGCCGCCGCCGCCGCCGCCGCCCCCGCGTCCGCGGCGGCCCCCGAGCGGCGCCCGCTGTTCCAGCGCCTGTGGACGGACGAGGACGAGATCGTCATCCTGCGCGCCTTCGCCGAGTTCACGGCGCAGCGGGGCACCGCCTTCGCGTCGCACCAGTACGACACCACCCCCTTCTACGAGGACATGCGCCGCCGCCTCCACACCGGCTTCACCAAGAACCAGCTCGTCGAGAAGATCCGCAGGCTCAAGCGCAAGTACCGCAACTGCGTCGAGCGCCTCCGCGTCGCCGGCAACGGGTTCACCTTCCGCTCCCCGCACGAGCAGGCCATCTTCGAGATCGCTCGCACCATCTGGCGACCCGCATCCGACAAGCACGGCCGCGACTCCGACGACGAGGGAGGTGGCGGCGGCGGCAACGCCCACGACGCCCCCTTCGCCATGGCCCCGTTCGCCATCGACGCCGCCGTCAACGGGGGGGAGTCCGCCAAGTCCCCGACCTCCTCCTCGAGGCCACGCCGTGGCCGGCGCCGCCGCACGGGCGACTTCGCCGCCGACGCGGTCCCCGAGACGCTCGCGCTGCCGCCGGCACCCATGCAGATGCCGGTGATGACCGAGGACGCGCTCCCCTCGTTCCCGCAGGTGACTTCGGCGGCGGCGGTCATGGACGGCAGCTGCGGCGGTGGCATCAGCGTGGACCCAGCCTCGGGGCTGACCGCCACGCTGTCAGCGGCTGCGGCGGCCTCAGCGGCCGTTTCCGGAAGCAGCACCGCGGAGAACCCCATCCTGGGGGCGCTCTTCAAGGAGATGGTGCGCGCGATGCTGAGCAGCGGCGGCGGCGGCACGGCGCTTCTGGGGCTGGAGCCGCCGCCCCCACTCGCAGGGGTGCCCATGGAAGGGGAGAAGTGGCGGCAGCAGCGGATCCGGGAGCTGGAGGTGTACCTGCGGAGGATCGACCTGCTGCAGGACCAGGCCAGGGCGGCGCTGGAGGAACTCAGGTCCGCGCCGCACGCCGGAGGCATGAACACTTGATCATCTATCTCATCTTGGGTTCGTCGGTCTTCTTGCAGATAGACAGACCATCGTCCATAACCACCATAAGAAAGCAGCATCATTTTACTGGTAGAAGAAGAATTTCTCTAGGCTCGAGCAGCAGCAGAACAAGGGGTTTATCGTCTGTAATTCTGATTTCTTGTCTGCACTGCAGGCTATAAGCCGCGTCGTCTTTCTGATTTTTATATATAATAACTTATATAAAGATTGTCCTATCCTTATTTATAAAAGAATGCATGAGGTCAGCTGATAATATCAGTCTTTTCACTGCACATGGAACATCATCGCTCTTGATGCAACCCGACAGGACATTATCTCGATGCATTATGGATGCGATCATATATACAGTACGAGGAATCTAAGAGACTAAGAGGGAAGTTTGAGTGCATCAAAGAATTTCGCATCACTCCGGAAAAAAAGTGCAGCTGATGTATTGTACTTTGCAAACAGTTCTAACAGTCACATGACACTTTCTGAGGACGGACGAGAAGACGAAGCCATGGTTTGATCCTTCGAGTCGGACTGTCATCGTAGTGTTCAGCAACAAAGAAATATATCAGAGGATGACATTCTGTAGCCCAAGAGATGCACAGACCCAAGTTCAATCCAATCTCAGGCTCAATTGTGCCAGAGCCACTCAGGATCAGGAGACGCATCAAAGAGAAAGCTTTTATGTATTCTTTTTTGCTCTTCTTAAAATAATATAGAACTTACTACGTGGATGGCAAAAGTGCTGCACATGCGTTGCTCCGGTAGTATTTGGGGGCAAAGCAGATTCAGCAGGGCATTCACGTGCCTTGATACAGACTTCCCTTGATTGACCTATCACTGTCACACAAACCTATCCGATAACTTAATACTATTATGACTAATAATTTCATCTTAGCTGCCACTCATCAGTGCATATCAAGATATCTATCCGAGACAGATCACAGGAAAAGAGGATTTAACTTTTCCTGTAGCATCAGTAGTTGCAGTATCCGCTGTTGTGTTTAAGGACAGCGGCTGCCAGCCTGAAGGATGAGGCACAAGCCATTTCTTTCGAACAATAGCGATATGCAGAACCTGGAGAATATCGCCCAGTGCATACTGCTGCATGCACGATCTCTTTAAGATCATTGCAGCTTGGTACCTACCAGAAAAGGAAATGGAGATATGTTGCTGGCATTCCAGAACAAAATGGTGAAATGATTAGCACAAGAGAAGGTACAAATACTGACCTTGACTGAGAATTCATCATGGCAGAGTGGCCATCAGGGGATGAAATGTACTTATAAACTCTCTCTAGCTCCTCTGTGGGGTTTTTTGCTTTGGTATTTGTTACATTCACACATTTCCAGAGGCTCTCGTCTTTTGCAACAAATAATGGCGTGTCATTTAGCAATTTCTTCATTACGACAGCTTCATGTCGAATGGCAAGTTCAAGAGCCTTCTTAACATCAAAACCTGTCAAACTCAGCTCTCCATAACATATACAGTCTGCGATGTTTGTTTCTGTCGGGAACATCTTTTCAGTCTTCAATATGCCCAGAGCTTGCAATATTATTCCTACTTCAGGCTCAGCAGAATTTGGCAGATGTCTTGGCTTGTCTCCAGAGTGTTCTGAGCTTTGCATATCATCACTGGGCAGATTAGGTTGGTGCCCGACTCTGCAAGTATAGTCGCTGAAAGGAGGTTGGCCACTCTGAGGATTAGGTTGGTGCCCAATTCTGCAAGTGTAGTCCCTGAAAGGACGTTGGCCACTTTGAGGATCACTAGAGTGATTCAGATAGCAGTTGGAGTTAGAATCAATGTGAAAAGATGACTTGCTCTCGTGAAAACCTACAGGATGTCCAGAATTATCTGGCATTCCCATTGAAGGACCATTAGTAGGTGGACCTTGAGGCCTGGTCTCAGTAGTTCCTTGAAGGCTTTCAGCAATACTCAGTCTACTAAAACCATTGCAAATATCATCCAAACCTTCAAAAGCTGAGCCACTAGACCATGTTTGTGTTTGTACAGAAGGAACACCATTATGCACTACTGATGGCAAAGCAGAGCTGCCTCTATGCGAATTTATCAAGTCGGAATGACCATGTTCTATACTAGTACCTGAATTATGCTGTTCTGATAGCAGAGAAGACTGGACTTGCTGATATGTCTGATGGTACTGGCCACTACTAGCACCAAAAACGAAAGCTCCACTTTTGGCAGTGCACTGAAATGATGTGCTATTCTTCTTACCAAAAATAGATGTTGCTCCATCCTGATGCAAATTATCAGTAAATAAAGGTATCTGATCTGATAGCAGTAGATTTGATTCATTCACCTCTGCACTCTGAAGCGATTTATCAAAAGTTCTATTAGATGAATTTATTTCATTGCTTGCTGAAGCTGTGAAAATATGTATCCATTTTGCATAGGGTTGCTCTTTATTGGTCTTGTATTCGTTTTCTAACTTCCCACTGCTATCACCCACATTAGAGCAAGGGTGAAGCTTATTCTGTGCTTCAGAAGATTTGAGTTTCTGATATGTTGGATTATAATTGATAGCACAAACATCAGAATCATTTTTCCAATTTCTTGATGCATGCTCAGCTGATGTGCTAGGCCTTTCACTAAGGACAGACTCATGTGGTGCTCTCGCTAACTCAGCCGATGTGCTAGGCTTCTCACCAAGGATGGATTCATGTGGTGCTTCCACTTGATGCAACTCAACTGATGTGCTAGGCTTCTTACCAAGGATGGATTCATGTGGTGCTTTCACTTGATGCAAATGAGCAGAAGCTATGGGCCTTTGAGCTGACGAATGGGACTGAATAGAAGTTGCCGATGCTGAAACAGAAGCTTGGTCTAGCTCAATTGTACTCTTTCCTACAGGACATTCAGGAACGTCAATAGAACCAACTGGCTTGTTAGCAGAACCAAATGTGATGTTTATCTTCTTCTTTACATACTTCTGAAGTGGCTTCGACACATGCTGATTGACTGCCTTTCCCTTATAACTGCCTGTTGTAATTTCAGAATGAAGCTTACTCTGTGCTTCAAAGTATCTGGAATGCTGCGACATTTGATTATGTTGGCCATTACTAGCACCAAAACTAAGAGTTGCATTTCTTGGCAAACATCCAGTTGATATGCCAGGCTTATCAGCAAGGACGGGCTGGGTTGTTGCTTCTGCTTGTGAGTACAGGACATTTCTATGAGACGTCAAGTTGGACAAAGTAGGATTTTCTGGTGGAACTGAGGTATTTGCTTTTGCACGTTTTGTTGAGTCAGAACTTGATGATGGTAATGATGAAACAGAATAATGGTCAACCTCACTCAGTGTCCTTCCTGTAGAACTTTGAAAAAATCCACCAGCTGGCACTACACGATCTTGACTAATTTCAGTAGTAGATGAATTACTTGCCTTCTTAACATACTTTTGAATAGTTCTCACTCTAATTTGACTGCCTTCCTTTCCATTACCATCACTCTTACCATAATCGAAAAGAACCTTATTATGTGAAGACTTCAAGGTATCTGAACTATCCAGATGCAGCTTGCAACCTAGCACACTTCTTGCAGGCGGCGGCTCTGGTAGAAGCAGCTCTCCTGCTGTAAGGTTTTCCCAGAGCCAGACCTTCTTAGCTGCAGCAGCAAGTACCTGAGATGACGCATTGGGCGGCCGTACTAGCAGGATATCATAGCGTTTCATCCTAAGTCTGTGAAGGAGATCAGAGAGATCCTGATCGCCTGAGATAAGCAAGTAGTTGCCCGGTGGAGGATTGTCGAATGCCCAGAACAACATGTCGACAAGCATCCTCTTCTCACTGGTGTCTTTGCTCCCTGCCCAATCGTTAGGTGAAAGGGATTCATTCGATTAGCAGCGCGGAATCCAACTAGGCCGCAATGGCCTGAGAGCAGGAGAGGGGGAGGGAGAGTATGTACTGTACCGGCGGGGACGTGGTTGAGGCAGATGCCGGTGGCGGAGAGCGCTGCGAGGACGGGCGCGGGGACCCGGGCGGCGTCGCCGTAGGAAGCAATAGAGACGGGGCCGACGTACCCCGCGGCGGCGAGCGCGGCGATGAGGTTGGGCGCGATGCGGTGCGGGTCACAGCGGCCGCGGGGCACCGCGCACTTGTCGATGTCCCACCACACTGACGTCTTGGCCGTGGTCGTCGCCGTCGCGACCGCCGCCGTAGGCGCGCACTCTCCCATTGGGCGGTTAATCGCAGGGATGCCTTAGGGTTTCGCCGGCGGTGGAGCCATCGGGTGAGGTGGAGTTGGAATTTGTTTGACGCCGGCGCCGTCAGCCGTCTCCGCCAAGGAAACGAAGGTTCACGAAGAGGAGGTAGAGGCAGAGACAGAAGAGGAATTCCCAGAGACCTAGGGTGGGGTGACTCGTTAAAATTGATTGAATGGACCAGATCAATTCGTGTCTGTTTTGAGTTTCCGTATAATGAAAGCTCGATCTGTTTATTTTTTTAAATCAAAAATAAAATAAAAAAGCTCGATCTGTTTTTTTTTTTTTTTTGGAATACTTTGCGCAATTTCAACATTCAGCCTGTTTGGCTCCAGTTTTAAAATAAGGCTAAATACACATCTCGTTTTAATGTGTCAAACTTTTCTAGATTTAACCCAGAGAATTACAAAAAAAAAAACAAGATTTATATCTCATTTATTATAAAATATATTTTACTATTGATCTAATAAATTTATTATGCATTATAAAGGTTAATATTTTCACATATATTTCATTATATTAAAAAGCTTTTTTTTTGCGAACATTATATTAAAAAGCTTAACTTTTTTAAAAAATAGAATGTGCGGTTATTTAAGTTAGGGACATGAATGAAAGTACCGTTTTTACGAACAATAGTAGAGAAGAAAAAAGAACCCCGTTTCATCAAGATAAAGAAAAATATCACGCCCTAAAGAGTTCGCTGGATATTTTCTAGGACTACGTTGTTTTATAGTGAGAGAAAGACAATATACCATGGTTGATAAACCAGGGTAATAAGTTCAAATAGAACATGCTGGCGCATCCACGGCTCTCCAAAGGAAAAAAAATCACCAACATACGGCAATAATAATATCAATTAAAAAATTCAACAGATTTATTGTCATGAACGACCATCAACTGACCAGTTTAAACATGCAAAAAATATTGTGAATTCGTTGTGCTGATCAACATGTCTTCAACAGGGTCCAAAAAACAAACGCCGAATAAACATAACCAAATCAACGCCATATATGTGCATGGTAAATGGATACCAGTAATGTTGCATTCTGAAGCTGACATTTCCACAAACAGATTTACCTTTGAGATACGGATGAAATCAGCCGCCCTGGGAAAAATGAACAATCTCATATCTCACCCTCCGACCAATAGTATACTTTTGACAGGCATTTGGTTCAAAGAATTACATATTCTGCATTGAGTCGGCCCATTATAAATACCATTCATCGAACGATGTCAGCGAAAGATCGTTCCTCATATTATATATCGAACAAAGGTGGTCTGAAACTGAAAAACATGCTTTGGAGGCATTGGAGTTACAGGCTTACAGTCTTATGGTGAATCCCGTTACTCCAACTAAATGCCTCAGGTGCTCGACAGCAACTATTTTTGAAGGTTGAACAATTATAATGACAGTACAAACCGGATGCAAAATGATTCTGAATTATGATCACATTCCATCGAGATGATGAATGAACAACAAAGACAACAATGCCTCCAAAGACAGCTGAAACTATAGGTGGCTGGCCTTCAGAATTATATTTGCATACCAGCACAGTAATTGAGAAAGCAATAGTCCTAATTACAGGATTACAGGAATGGTTTCTTCTGAATCAATTAAGGCAAGGGTTCCTCCGAATCTCCCAGCCGTGATAAGTGGAGGTAAGCATCAGTTCCTACATGAAAACAGAAAAAATAATAGTGATCAACTGAATGACGAGTGCAACTATGATGTATTTCTGTAAGATGGAAACTGATGCAGCAACATACTAATTGTGATCCAAATGCTAATGGAACATCTCAATTTCAGAAGTCCCCGCCCCCCCGCACGCATTCAGAAAGTCTAAACATCATACTGATCTATGAAAATCAAAGAGAGAGAGGGGTTGGCTTTGGGTTTGGGTAATCTTTCGATTACTGAAACTTAATGGTGGTTGTAACAAAACTCTAATTCTTCTGCTTAAATAATGAAACATATCTGAATACAGCCACATTCTTCAGTATGTTCAATATCTGAATATAAAAGGTTAAAGTATGAACATACCATATCCTTCCATAGAGATGATCTGCAAGTCCCCACCGAAATATCGAGCATAAAGACGACTAATAGGAATCCCATAACCATATCCAGCCATAGTTACTCCTTCATTATGTCCATCCAGATCAGGAGGGTTTCCTGCTGTACTATAGAGATATGTAAAGATTCTTGAGAGGCCACTCCTTGGTATTCCACCACCTTCATCACTAATCTGCAAAAGTATGGTTTAGTCAAACAGTTCATACTTCATACCAGCTCATGAATAATCGTAACTATTGGATTTTGTTGATATAGGTGCAGAAAATACAAGTTTATTGGCCAAATATCACAACTAATGAGAGAAAATTCTAACAAAAGGCTTTGGTTAATTAGTTCGATTGTCTATCTGTTAGCATGATAAAGGGCGCTTGATTTACGTCCCTGCTAGTTGCATTTGGCTATAATCAGAGATTTGAAAAAAGTCAGCTGACGTTGCTGGATGACTATTAATATGGGTCTTGTATCCTCAGGCCAGCAAGAAATAAATGGAGTCAATCTCCCTTAAATATCTTTTACTCCTTTGGCAGTTTGGCTACCAGTGCCACCATGGAACCATGCCAAGAAAAGAAAAGTTCAGCATCAAGATCAAGGTCAGCTGCAAAAACGAAACTACTTCGCACAACTACAATGTCTATTTAAAGACAACTTACAACTTTAGTTCTCTACAGTTACTATTGTTTTCATTGCCTACCACAAGTACTACGAAGGATAAACAACATATACATAAAAACTAATGAAAACTGCAAGCTTGTGAATTTGAAAACACACACACACACACACCCTTCAATACCATATTTTGAGACTACAAACTTCCCAATAAGAAAAGGTAATGAGGAATCTCAGGTAGAGGTACACCTTAATAGTTACGTCCTCTGCTCCATCAGCAACTATGATTCGAACTGGCGGTGCAAGCTTATCAGAATCCATATACCGTTCCTGTACCGCACGAAGGGAGTTCTTGACCAGCTCAAAAATCATGAGATGAAGATGTGGTGTAACATATCTGCGATCAAGAGTTCAAGCATAGCTCAGAATATCATTCAGAGAGACTCCACGGTTTACTTTTCTGTTGGACAAAAGATCCTTTAGAGTTCCAGGGCCAACAAGACCCCTGTCCATCATGCTTTGCAAACAGGACATACGAGTGTTCAAAGCAGTTGCAGGCCCTAAGTTATTACAGTTCAGCCAATGATTGTTTTACAGAGGATAAAGTACAATGGTTAACACACAATAATAAGACATGAATATCAATTTAAATGTCAGATACAAACAAGCCAAGCAATATGTTCACACAAAAGAAAGATGTGGAAGAAGATAGCTCAAATGTGTGAAGAGATACATTTGAATCCTGAACTAAAGTATGATGGCATCTAATTAAAGCAGATGCAAGGAGTAAGCCTTCAGTATAGGGACTTACGGAAATGTAAAACCCGGATCACCATATATGTCAACATCAGGAGATGATCCATACTCCCGCATGCAAATAGCACGTGCATCTTCACTAGCAATTCGAGCTACTGTCATGGGTGACATTTTTGTGTTTATGAGCCCTATCACACCTGGCTCTGGATCAGGGTCATGCAAAGCGACGTGCTGCCCTGAATCAAGCAAACCAGAACATGGTTACTCCATATCACGACAAACTCCATATCACGACAAAAGCAGAAGCACAAATGCTTCTTTTTTTTTCCCTTTTTTGAGTTGAAGTCATAAAAGTAACCATATGGCAACCGTTTTTTTTTTCTAAAATGAATAATATAATTGGTTATCCATTAACCACTAGATCTTGAGGAACATTACAACAGTTACTTCTGGTATCCAGCCAAGAAATACAGTTTTTATTTCCTAACTATTTAACAACAAAATTATATCGAAAAATTATGGTGCCTATATGTTTGCACCCGAACTTAAATGAGAGCTGAAACGTCATTAAGAATCTATCAGATAAAATGACAGGTTTAGATCTTCTTGGGCAAGAAAGAAAGCAGTAGCAGCAAGGTGACCTTTCATAGGTAACAGATTGCTAAATTAGGGATGTAGATATATTGCTTTTCTTTTATCAACAGTGTGCTAATAACTGAAGTGATAATCTTACCAAGACTGACCAAATAACTTTCTGAGAACTGGACATGAGAGAGATGGGAGTGCTAAGCTCACTAACCTATCAGCATCCTGATCCCAATCCTTGACATGTAGAAGCGATCAAGGAACTGATGGATCTCCTGGATTCCAGGGGGAAATGCCTTTGGACCTCCCAGGTCCTTCTTCAGCTGCTGCACACCCAATGCAATCGCAGGTACCACATTGGTGTGCCGCACCCTTATCATTTTGATCATCTGGGTGAAGGCGAGCTCGTCTTCCCGGCTCCTCACCTCTGGGAAGGACCGGATGTCACGGAATGACTCCACATACCAATCTCTCACCTTAGCAGAGGCAAACAGAAGAAAAATTAGTCCTGTAAATGGATGCTTTCACATGAAAGAATTTGCTAGCTTGTTCAAGCCTGTGAATACGGGAGGTAATTGGGAGGTAAGAATGTTCCAAAGTTCCTCGTTATAGTAAGATATGCTAGAATTAATTTTCAAAAGAAGCTGGTTGGAATTGAAAAGAATGATTTGATTGTATTTTAGTGAAACGGAGAGATTGAAATGACATGACAACTACCATGTTAACCGGGGACTTATACAATCCTTTATAGGAGTAAGTTCACAAATATGTCAGGCTCAAAAAGTGGCAAAAGGCAGGTAATAATTCTGGATAACCAATCTAAGAACGGGTCATGTCACAATAATAGTGGCCATCGTCCATGTTAGTCTTCCCCAATAAGGCAAGAACAGACAACAGATATAAAATGGAGCGGTCACATTATCATATTTATTAAAAAAAATTCTAAGTGCGGAGCACTGTATCATAAAAGAAATATTATAATATTGTTAACATCCTAGGAGATAAACAAGTGGCGTATTACCCGCTTAAAACGGAACAGCCTTCGTTCCCAAAAGCTAAGATGTGCAGATGACGCTAATTCAACCGAAGCATAACGCTGCTGAACCCCAAATTTCAATCAAGCGGAAACGACGAGGAAGAAAACCGCTCCCCGCAACAAATTGAGCGTTTTATACATGAACAAAGCGCGCATGCAATTAAATTCATTCACGGAGAGAGATGACGACTGACGAGGAAGTAGCAGGAGGCGAGAAACGAAAGCAACCTTGAGGATGGCGGGCTTGGTGGATAGGCCGAAGGGGAGCGATTCGAGGTCGAGCGCCCGTCGCGCGATGCGGATGGGGAGCTCCTTGTGCAGGAACTGCGCGGCGAGGAGGAGGGTCCGCTCCGTGGGGCGCGCCCCGAACTCCATCATGTAGCGCAGGCTGACCCCGGTCTGGCGCATCGCGCCCCACCGCGCCACCTCCTCCGCCACCGCCCGCGCCACCGGCTCCGACGCCATCCTTGTTCCTTTTGTTTCCCGCGAGGTTTGCGGGGAGTTGGGATGATAATTGAAGGGGAATAAAAAATGTCAGGCCGTCTACGGCGGCGCGACGGCGGCGGCGATGGCGATGCCAGCGGAGCGGCGCAGCGGCGTGGTGGTATATATAGCGGGCCGCAGCCGCAGGCGGAGGAGGAGGGAGGAGGTGTGACGCAAGCGGAGAGCCCAGAATGCGATGTGTGGATGCCTGGAATTGGATGGGTGGGGTTGTGGAAGTGTGAGACGGCAGGCCACAACGAAGAGAGAGGGAGGAGGAGTGAACGGCCGAGTGTGAGCCGCCGGAATGTGGGCCACGCATGTCAGCCTTCCCTCCCTCCACTGCAGCGTGGCGCGCCGAGGAGTGGCCCAGCCGGGCGGTGCGGAGAAGGGGCTTCTTGACGACAGGTGGACCCGTAGTCCTGATTACGCATACTATTGGCGTTTTGGGAAGGCGCGGCAAGGGAATAGGATGCCTGCGTTTGGCAAGTTTGCCAAGAAAAAAGAAAGTCAACGTAATTTGGATTATAAATAAAAATGAAAAAGTAAAAATCTCGATGGATGCAACTCTCTATCGATCAGAACTTTTTTAAGTTGAATGTGGCTTTTGGTGGTGGTTTCGGTCTGTTAGTATTAGTATACCTCCAAATTTGGACACTGGACGCTCTAGCAAAACGGTGGATGCAGCCGTTTGTTTTCAGTTAAACTACTACAGTACTCCGTACTGTATGTTTCTCGGTGCAACGAAGACAGCACGTTGATTTCAGCAACGGCAACCGGCAGCTGATCGTGCCTGTAACTGTCCATCCGATACGATCGCATGCATCCAACGCGGTTCATGTATCTGAATTTCTGATCTGAATCCGTGTCTTGTTCTCTTCCCTTTTAAATTTTAAAATTTTCCATTATCTAAATCATATTAATCTTTGGCCGCATATATGAGCATTAGATGTAGATAAAAAAATAACTATTTATATAGTTTGCCTCTAATTTGCAAGACGAATCTTTTGAATCTAATTAATTTATAATCAGATATTAATTGTCACATACAAACAAAAGTGTTACAGTAAAACGGGTTG
>JAKNSH010061999.1:0-14735 GCA_027790015.1 Cymbopogon flexuosus
ACGGATATTTTCCGACCGTATTCGAGACCAAATTCGTTTAGAGGGGTTTTAATCCGTCCGTATCTGAGTCCGAGTATTGAACATCCGATACCGTATTCGTATCCGAATATCTCAAATCGCATATTTATGATATCGATGACCAATCATATCCTATCCGGCATGGTACATATTATCCGTATTCGAATCCGAATCCGGATAGAAATATAAAAACAAATATGATATCGGTGATATCAGTTCGTATACAATCCGTTTTCATCCCTAAAAATAAGGATGCCCACCAAAAATAAGGAAAAAAAATGAAGAAAGCTATTAGTTTTGTGTAGATTTATGAGTGTGGCTCAACTCTGAACCTGATTGTTGTCAAAAAAAAAAAAAAAAAAAAAAAAAAAAAAAAAAAAAAACTCTGAACCCGATCAAATATGAATCTCCAACTAAAGTCCAGGTGTTCATATTTCTGGGTAATTGTTCTTTCATTGTTTGCATGTTTTTTTTGAGCAAGAACCGTGGGGCAAAGCCCTCCGGAAACAGGTTTGCATGTTTTTTGCCAAGCAAAAAAATCACTGATTAATGAAATAAGGGTACATGCGCTGGTCAATATAAGTACATTCGTCACCTGTAAATCTAGTGTCATAGAAACCTCATAGAGTTCTATTATCCATATTTTGTATTTAAATATCACTAGCCCTTGTAGTCCCATGGTTCGATGGGCTAGTATATACACTACTGGTGGGTTGTGATGGATTAGAGTGAAGTGAAACAAGTCAGGCCTAAATTAGGTTCCCACTGCTTGGTATGCTTTTCACTTTCTGCACGCGTGAGCTAATAACAGAACTCAACTACAAACTGTCCCTTGCATTTGATTTAGGATAGAAGGAAAACCGTCGTTTGGCTAGCGTAAACAAGTATATAATGGAGCAAACCATTCTAGCTTGGGCTGTCACAATACCTCATATGGACTATGGAATTCAACATCAGTGCGCGCTGACTAAATGCAAAACTAGGTCAAGTGCTCAACTCAGCTGGTCCCAATATTAACTGAAAGTGTCTCAACTTTGTATATACTTAACTACACTCTTGCTCAAATGGCCAAGAACCATTAATCTTGAGCTAATAAGTGTTGCAACTTTAGACAGAAAAATGAATATAAAACAGAAAAATAAACTAGGGTGAACTGATCGTAGATCAGCTGGTTTGGTTCCTTGTGGTGGAACATACCCACCAGGGTTCAAATCCTGGTGCTCGCACCTTTTCCTGGGATTTTTTCGGGATTTACCGACGTTACGAGTGGTAGGCGACGTCCCCGTCGACAGCGAGACGCCTGTGGTGACTTCGTGAACTTGAAGATCTGCCGGCCCAGTCCTTCGGCGGTGCTCATAGGGGTAGGATTTGCGTACGTGTGTTCATAGGGGTGAGTGTGCTTGCGTATTGGACGTATGTGTTGTACTGTGTAATCTCAAAAAAAAAAAACTAGGAATGAGATAAAAATGCATATATAAAACAGAATAAAAATCATAGGAAATTTTTAGTTAGGGATATGTGATTGAATCCACAAGTAAAACACAGAATAAAACAAGCAACATGAGATTTGGGTGGATGTTTTTCCTATGGTTTGCGATGAAATCAAACATAAAGGAGAGTTTCCTACTGTTTTCCCTACAAAGAAAAAAACACTACAATAACTATCCAAAGGAACGAGAATCCTACTTTTCTTTTTTGTTTCTTCTATAATTTAAAAGGCCCCAGTATCGGTTTTGGATACGCATACCGACATGTAATGCAATTTTTAAAGCAAAAGAAAGGTCATGGGCTGCATATGTCGATTGGAGGAACGTGCAAATCGTTTTGCAGTTAGGTAGTCGGCCGACCTGTGAATCTCAACGACGTAATTAAGATGTGTTTACGTGCCGAGTGCCGTGGTCCCTGTTCTTCTTCAATAAGACGAGGAAGGAACAGGGGAACATGAGCTTGTCAGCCGTCAAGTGGCATTGTTAATTGTCTGTTGGTGTTGAATCAGCAGCGACCATCGTGTAATTAATCGAGTTTCGTGCATGAGATCGTGTGGCATCGAGAGTCCAGAAAGTTAGGACTGAGGACGAGCTAGGTACGTACATATGCTGCCTCTCTCACATAGCAACCCCTGCACTAAAGAGGTATGTGTCGAATATTATATTATGTACGAGTTTGGTTACGCTAGAACCGTGAGTTGTATTTGGCAGGTTTGCATAAATATGAGAGTAGGGCTGCTGTTGTAACCATGATGACATAGCGACAAGTTTGCAAGAGAGCAGCGACACGTTGCCGGGACCCTAGAGCAGCTGGTGTTTCTGGTATTGGGGAGGAGCGCCCGTAATCATGCTCCGGAGACTTGGCTTCAGCTAAACCTCGTTAATAAATATCGTGATTGAGGCTAGGATTTGCTCATTAGTAGTAGTTGTCTCAAATGATGTTTCAGTTGATGGAGGCTAGAATTTGCTCCTTGTTATACTTCTTAAAAAATCTGAATCATTGATTCAATCCAAGGGCACACAAGCAATGCGCTTGTGGCAGGTTTTGGACTGCTTTGCTGGGCTTCAAATCATCCTCTATGTGGAGAGATAGCCCAACACGCCAAAGTAAAGATCACATGGGCTTTCCTTTGGAAGGACAAAACTAAATTGAGGTCATTATGCTATGACTTGAAATGTGCTAGGATTTGCACTATACTTGACCGATCAAAATTTGGTAATTTCTGACCAAAGAATGGAATTCCTTTTGACAAATAACTACAGATTGCACGGTACCTGTCACACTAAGGAAAGAAATTCATCACATGCCCAGACACACAGGTAGTTGACATATTTTGCATAGCTTGTGCAATCATGAAACTAATTGAAATAGCGTACAAGAATAGCTCGTACAAGAATAGCTCGTGGTGTTGACATACGTCATCTTTCCATGGTAGATGTGCAAAGAAGAGTAATTCCCAATCCTATTATATAGCTTTAACATCCGCTGCAAAGTTCTAGAAGATTAAAATTATCCATATAAAAAACAAACCATCTATAAGACTATCAGGGATGACTATACTGACCTCTTACAATAAAATAAAAATGAAATTATTACTGTAATATCATCATAAAAGACTAGGAATTGTTGAGATTACTTCAACTTCTTTTATTTGGTTACAGACACAATTATAACTTGTTGCAATCCGATCCAGCAATCGAATAGCAGCGGTAAAAGCACAGCGAAAGATAAATGTAAAGAACACAACGAAAGCTTACAGTGAGACCAATCAGACGGAGTTTCCCGCTTTATTAATCTCAATGTTCTCGTCCTCCTTTTACAGAACCCCCCATGGGGTATTTATACAACTGGTGAATTTTTACATGACGCTAACGCCCTCCGTCACCTACCCCTCCGCGGCTCGTTGACACCCTAGCAACGGGTGATGGCGGTCATTTGCGCCCGACACTGGTCTCTTGGAGGCCCACGTCCCCATCGCGCCTCGTGATGAACTCCCGAGGGCCCACGGCCTCACGCGATGGCCCGAGAAGGCCCGCCTACGGCCCACGATCTCCTGCACAGAAGAGTAGACAAGGGTGAAAGACTCCCACGGCTTTCGCACATACTCCAACCGCAGCTTTCGCAGACCTGGTCGCCCGCGACTTCCGCAGAAGACCGCAGCCCGTCTTTCGCAACACTTGCCGGCGCGTCTTCCGCTGAGGAGAGCGGTCCGTCATCCGCCGCATCCGCCGACTCGTCTTTCGTAGAAGAAACAACTAGTCTTTCGCGACATCCGCCTGTGCGTCTTTCGCAGAGGTCGGTCCGTCTATCGCGGCACCCGATGGCGCGTCTTTCGCAGAGAGAGATGGCTGACAGCCACTGACGCATCTTCCGCAGAAGGAAGCGACATGTCTTTTGTAGCCGCTACGGGCACATCTTCCGCAGAAGGAAACAATACGTCTATAGCGGTGCCTGCGCGCGCGTCTTCCGCTAGCGTGCTGGCTTATGTTTCGTGGCTTTTTACCTTGTTCGCTGCTGAGGGGGACGATCCGCTGGGTAGGGGGTTGGTCCTCATTCGGCACCACCCAACAGTAGCCCCTCAACGCGCTACGTCCGAGTTTCTTTCGGCTGCAGTGCGTTCAACACCTTTCACCCAGCGCCGTCCCCAGAACCGTTCAAAATATTACTTTATTAATTTAATTATTTTTTTGAACGGTTTCTGACAGTCATTGGGAACCACGCTTGGTGGGACCGCCGTGTCGCTCCGCCTTTCGAGGCGCCCGTTCGCCGATTCTTCCCGCCGGTCTGTATAAAGGGGGGGGGGGTAGGGTAGGGGATGTGATGCACGCCCTTTGCTTCAGCCTGAGCATTATTTGCCTTCTGCCGCGAGCTTTCGGTTTCTTCCTTCTACCTTAGCTTTCGGAGTGAAGCCTGGTCCGAGCTTTCGCTCAAGCTTCTGGTAAGTGCGGTAGTAACTTCGGTTGTTATATTAGCTTTCGTTTTCTTGTCTTTGCGATAGTGTACCGTTCTGTTTTTTATTGTTCCTGCTTTCGTGTTTTAGATGGGTGAGTCTGCTTCCACGAATGTGTCCGGATCGAGTCTTTAGGGGACAGGCTCCTGAGTCCGTCCACTTCCGCCAGTTCTAGGACTGTGACCAACGTGGAAGTAGTTGCAGAAGCTGTCCATCAGGTTGATGTTCAGGGTATTTCGGATGCAGTTAATGTAGACCGCTTAAGTTGTGCGGAGGCAGGTAATCTTGTGGGAGATGAATTGATTGAGGGAGTTGGCACTAACAATCGCGCTACTGAAAAATCTGCTGAAAATGCAGAGCACGCAATCGATTCGCGCCGAGCCCCTGGCAAGCCCACGCAAATCTCTGTTTTGAGCGAAAGTTGATGAGTTCTAGTGCTCGGGCTCTGTTTCGAGCTCCTAGAGAAGAGGAAGTTCCTCAACCCAAGCCTTATGAGGTTGTTATCTTTCGCGACTTTCTTGTGGCTAGGTTGAGGTTTCCTTGCGAACTGTTTGTCTGGGAGGTTCTTCAGAAGTTCGGTCTCCAAATCCACCGGCTGACTCCAAATGGTGTCAGCCGGCTTGCTCTTTTTGCCATGGCCTTAAAGTTTGTCGGGTTCGGTCTGAGTGATGACACTTTCGCATGGTACTATAGCGGATATGGCCGCCTGGACACAAAGAAGGACCAGGTTGCGAATGTGGTGCGAACATAGGAGTATGGGGGTTATATTTTCGTACCTAAGATTGGTGCTGGGCTGGTGCCTATGTTCAAGCCTAAGTGGTAGGACTGGAAGGACTTCTGGTTTTATGTTCGGGTCTGCATTAGTGCGGATGTCGATGCCGCGGAAGCTGATGGGCGCGAGAAGGCCCACCCGCGCAAGTCTAAAGCTGATTTCTTGGAGAGTGAGGCTGAAGCGGAAGCTAGTCGAGTATTGTGCACGACGGCTCAGTTACTGATTAGTCATGACTTGGCTGGGGAGTAGGAGGTTCTGCAGCTTTCGCCTTTGGATTTGTCTGTTCAGTTTGCGTCTTTTACTAAGAACTCGAAAGGTCACATGATTCCCGATATTGATCTTGAGGGGATTGCTGATGATGAGAAAGATGATTATGCCACGTTTATTGAAGGAGGAGTTTCGGAGAAGTACGGGCCATACAACACTCGTGAACATGATGCTCGGAAGGTGACTGCGGCCGGCTTTGGTCGCGTTAATCGTATCTTCGACTTTCTTGGAGTTCCTTATCAAGATTGGGAAGATCCCCGGAAGTCTGAATCTGGCCGACAGCTGGGTGGGTCCGGTTCTGACGGAGATGCGGACGTACGCGTCGGGCACCGTCTGCTCGCGGAAGACGGGGCCACGGCGGTCGCTCTAAGTCCACCCGCGGTCGTGGAACTCGTGGGCGTAGCACTGTGGTGCTCGAATCGAGAAAGCGAAAGGAGCACCCTGGTGAGGTCGGTACTTCTAAAACTGCGGACGTCCGCTTGTGCAGGGTCATTGCGAAAGCTGTAAAGCCTAGCTCTAGCGTGATAATTGGGAAAACGCGAAAATGGAGAATGAATCTTGATGAGATGGTTCGATTCTGCACTTTCGCGGGTTTTTCGTGGTTGTATCTGTTGGGTGTGCTTTTTCGCTTTCGCTTGCTCATGCCTTTTGTCTTTCGCTTGTGTAGGTGGAAAGTAGTGAAAGCTTCATGGCCCATCGTGCTGGCGTTGCTGATCCGCGCCAAGGAATGGACGCAAACGACACGCTATCTAGGTTTTTCGAGCCTTCAAAAACTTCTAAGCGCCCGAGTGCTGATGCCGCGAAGAACTCGAAGAAGGCGAAGTTTTCTGACAAGGCTGTCGATTCGACCGCGAAAGTCGGCACCAACTCTGTTGCGAAAGCTGCCGTCACTTCTTCCGATGTTGCCGGTCTGCTTTCGAAAATGCTCAGTCATCGTGCGGATGTTTCTGGATGTTCACCAGGTAAAACTCGGTTTTCTAGAGAGCCGGCAACAGGTAGTCTGTTTCGTGGTTACCTTTTCGGCCACGGAGAGCTAGACCTGGACTCTCACTCGAGCGACTATGGCGAGATGGTGGTTTATTCCGGAACTAGCTCTTCTAGTGAACTGGACCCGGTGAAAGAGAGGTCTTATTCCATTGCTCGTTCCCTTGGGTTTCCAGCTGGCGCGCGGCTTGTCTCAAAAGTGAGACATCAGGAGATTGGGATGTTCCCTCCGCCCCTTGCTATTCAGGTGGCAAACGAATGTGCGGACGCTTTCGGTTGGCCGGAAGTGGAGAAAGATTTGCTCAAGATGTCGCGCGCACAGCTTGCAGATGCTATGGACGCTCATCTTACTCAGGTTTTCTTTTTCAACTTGTTTTGTCTTTCGTGATTTCGATTGTGGGGAGACCAATTTCGTGCCTTGTTGTGCAGGCGCTTGTTCTTGGGCGAAACTTGTGAAAGTTTCACGCGGCCCAGTCGGAGAGCTACGCGAAAGCTATCTCTGATAAGGATTCCCATATCAAGGAGCTGGAGAGAGAAGTCAAGGGCTTGAAATCGAAAGTGAAAGAAGAGAGCAAAAAGGCCGAAAGTGAAGCTGCTCAGAAGAGGTTGCTTTCGGAGAGGGTGGAGGAAATGGAGAAAGACATGAGCGACTTCCGTCAGAAGCGTCGAGATGAAGACGCCGCCCTTGGCCGCGAAGGAGACAAGGTCTTGGAGGCCTATAAATGCCTGGTGGAGGGAATTGGGTTGGAGGTTGAGGTTCCTAAGGATCTTCCTCTGAAGAGCTTTCTCTCCTAGCTGGCGGGAGAGCTGAAAAGTTTTGAGAATTTTCTAAGTGTTGGCCGCGGCTATGCATGCATGGAGTCACTGGGCGCTTTCGCTCAGTGCCTTATTGATGTCGGATGTGGACATCATGAAGGCCTCGTCATCCAGGAGCCTCAGCAGTATTGGTTTAGATCTCAGGATGCGAAAGCTGTGGCCGCTCGTTTTTGTGACGAATACTGGATGAAGGGCGGTCGTGACTTGGCACTCATTCGCGCTGCCTTTTCGCGGGTCAGGTGAGTCGTTTCGTTTATTTGGACTAAGTTGACTCGGCTTTCATTTCACTGCACCTCTGTGTTGCGCTTGTTATTGACTTTCGCTTTGTTTGTTAGTCGGAAGCTGAAAAAGCTGTTATCAAGGCCAAGGTGAAGGACTACATCGCGTGGCACGACCTCCGTGAAAGCCAAGGTGCTGGGACTTTCGGAACTATGTCTGATTCTTTCGTGGCCGATGCCACTGAAGGGCCTGTCGATGGTGCTATGCCTTCTCCGAACGCCGGTGCTCCTATTGCGGATTCTGCCGCCGAGGAACTAGATGTCACGGTAGCTTAGGCCGACACATTGGTTTTGATGTTGAAACTAGATTTGTCTACTGGCGCGAATGGCGTGCGCGTGTAAACTTAAGTACTTTTCGTTGTTTTGTACTTCTGCGAACAGGTTGGCGATGATGAACTCGCGAACACCGTTGAAAATTATCCACGTATGATTTCCCGGGACAGCTTCTTTGTTTTGGGCGATTCTTGGTACAACTATCGCCGTCGACATCCGGGATGCAGCTTTGGGGGGATTCTTTCGTTCCCGGCTACAGCAGAATTTGAGGAATTGGAAAATCATTCAGGATATTTGGGCTCAATGCGCTGAGTTGGGAACTGCTTCTGGTGAAGGCCCTTCCCGACCGAGGGTAGTTGAGGAGTTAAAGATTCCGAAGGAGGAGCTGATAGAGGAGGCACCTAATTTTGGTGAGGATCGGTATAACTTTCTTTCGGACGCTGGTCCATAAGATGGCCCTCAGTCAGGGTTTGAGAGTAAACGAACTTGTGAATATATCTGTTGGTTCATCGAAAGTCTTTCGTGCTTTGACCTTGTGCGAAAGTAGTTGTGTTTCCCTTGAGTTAGACAAGCCCCTCGTTCTGATAAACATGATTAAGCGTCGTCCCCCCCCCTCCCACTTTAGCGGAACGGGATGGGCGAAGGCGATCACGGCTTTGGTTGATTGTTTTCGAGCCCCTCAGCCAAAAATGACTGAAAGCGCCGTCCCCCCCACCTTTTTGGCTGAGGGGTAAAATTACTTTTGCCGGGTTTGTTTATGTGCGAAAATTTACTCTAGTGTGACGGAAATAGCGAAAGAAACGATAACTTGTTTTATTGAGCTGTGTGATTACATAATTGCATAAGCTGCTTTCACTACATGCTCTTGCGGAGGATACTACGCTGTTCAGAAGCTAAACGATTGTTGTGAAGGAGCAATCACTGTTTGCTTTCGTTTCCACCAGTGAAGTGCTAAAGCAACCGATGCTTTTGTTTCTCATGTGGATTGTGAATCATGTGAAACTCATCTAGCTTCCTGGTTGCCTCTTAATCCTATCTCGTGCGCTGCTGTTGTCTCTTGATGAGTCCTAATTTGCATTTCTGATAGCTGACGGAAGAGGTTTTTATTGCAAAGGGTGTGTTTTGTTTTGGTTCGTGGAGATCATGAGGGTTGCTTTTCTTTTATAGACAGGGTGGTGGTGAATAAGTGTGGGAAAAGAGATATTTAGTGATGCAGGCCCACACCCTTGATTTTCGTATCTTTTGCCTTGAAGGTGTGTCAGGTTTCCCTGATTCTCGCTACCGTATCTTCTGCATTTACTTTTTCGCCTGGCCTATTGGTTTCCTGCAATATAGCCTGTCAAAAGCCTGTTTATTGGGCTTTCTCTTTACTGCTGGTTGGGTGGCTTCCAGCTGTTGCCTTCCAACTTCCAAGTTTTAATGCGTCCTAGGTCTTGTTTGCCTATATAAATACCTGGGTAGTGAAGCCCCTTTCCATGTTCAAGGAAGTTGTCTTTGGTGTAGGTGTTTTTGTCTTGGGTGCGATAGATGATCTGTCTTGCTTTGGGTTCAACTCCAACAGCATCTTGTCTTTCGCTTTTTTGCTGACGATGGCGTTGGTGCTGTTGTTGTTGGAACTGAGGTGAAACTAATGATTATCTTGAGTTTATGTACCAGCATAAGGTTTGTGTTTAGTGTTGGTTGCCTAATGGGCTTTCGTGGTTCGGCATCAATAGAGCTATGATTTTTTGCGTGGTTCTGTTGGTGCCTAATCTCGAAAGCTTATTAGTTGACCGGATGGACATGCGTTTCGAGTGTGGTATTTCGCTTTCTTGTTTCAGCATCGTGAAAACTCGAAGCTTAGCTTGTTTGCTATTGCCGAGTTTTGACGGTGCTATCCTGGAAAGCAAAATATGAATACATTTATTACGATCGGTACAGATGAACATGTTCTAGATGCTTCATTGTGCTTTCTTGGTTGAGAATCCTTAGCTCGTGCTGGCTCTTTTGAGCGCATTGACGAGTTCTGAGGATTCTGAACCCAGAAAGCGTTATGAGAGGTCTTTTGCATGGAATTTTGGCGATACGATCTACTTTCGCATCTTTGTCTTAGCCTTTGGGCTTGGCTTCTTCCGAGTTGTAGCTCACTCTAAGCTTTTTTACTTGCTCTTATCTTTTGTTAGATACGCCTTTGGGTTTAGCTCTCTCTAAGCTTTAGCTCTTTCTGAGCTTTTTGACTTGTTCTGATCTTTCATCAGATACATAGTCTGTTTAAGCCTTTGGGCTTAGCTCTCTCTAAGCTTTTTGACTTGCTCTGATCTTTCGTCGGATCCAAAGCCTGTCTGAGCCTTTGGGCTTAGCTCTCTCTGAGCTTTTTGACTTGTTCTGATCTTTCATCAGATACAAAGTTTGTTTAAGCCTTTGGGCTTAGCTCTCTCTGAGCTTTTGACTTGTTCTGAACTTGATCAGATACAAAGTTTGTTTAAGCCTTTGGGCTTAGCTCTCTCTGAGCGTTTGACTTGTTCTGAACTTTGATCTGATACAAAGTCTGTTTTGAGATAAACTAATGAGGTTGTTTACAACCTTACCTTAGCAATCCATGCGCTTGTCGAACATGCAAGGAATTATTCCTTGTTTTCGACTTCTGAGGGAACTTGCCAGAGTTGGGGAAAATAGAAATTATAAGAAGGGGTTACAAAGGACTGCCTTGTTAAAAGACCTCACGCCTCTTTTGAGGTTTCCCCTGTGAGAAAAAAGAGTTCAAGTATCCAAACAATGTTTATGCGAAAGTTAAAAAATAAAAATTACATCATTCTTGCTGTCACGGGTAAAATCTGTGGAGATTGTCTGCGTTCCAGGTGTGTGTGCTTTCGACGCCTTCTTCATTAATGAGGCGAAAAACTCCTTTTTTGCTTGTACCTGATACGATGAAGGGTCCGTACCACTGTGATGGTAGTTTGCCTTGCTTGTTCGGTTGTCTGACGAGTACCATGTCTCCTGGATTGATGTTCTTTCACAGAGTTGTCTTGTCTCTCCAGCTTCTGGTTTCTTGGTGATACTTGCCAAGGTTATTTACAACTTCGAGCTTTCGAAGTTCTGCTGTCTCGAGTTCAACATATCGCTGGATTGGGGTTGTTCCTATGATTTTTGTGCGGAATGACCCGAATTTCACCTCTTCTGGAGTGATTGCTTCTTCACCGTACAATAGTCAGAACGGAGTGAAATTTGTTGATCTTGTTTTTGAGATGTTGTGCCCCCATACCGATGTTATCAACTCTTAAGCCCATTTGCTTTTCTTGTCGTTCTTGTCTTTTGTTTGTGCTTTTGAGATTGTGGTGAATGTCTCTGCGTTTGCTCTTTCGACTGCGCCATTTGACTAGGGGTGATTTACCGATGCGAAAGACAGTTTGATGTTGAGTTCCGCGCAGAAGTTCCTGTATTCTGTGGAATCGAACTGTTTCCCCTATCCACTGTGATGTATGATGGGACCCCAAAATGACATATGATCCTCTGCCATGTGAAGTTGATTAGCATCTTTGAAGTGATTTTTGCAAGTGCTTTCACTTCTATCCACTTTGTGAAGTACTCTATCGCTACTGCTACGAATCTCAAACTGCCTGGGGCCTGCGGAAGTGGACCTACTATGTCGATCCCCCACTTCGGTGTGCTCCGCACATGCCTGCATGTATTTCTGTTAGCAACTTCTGGCCTTCTTCTCTGCTTACGCATTTCAATAGTGGTGCAACGATGCCTTCCTTGTACAAGTTTTCGTCGACTAGAGAGTATAGACTTGTTCTAGACTTCATTTGCTGTAACTCTTTCCTGTCTTCTGGCTCGTAGGTTCCTTTCAGGAACACTACTATAGGAACACTACTATAGGAGCACGCCAATCTTCGCTTGAAATTACATGTATTGCTTTCGGGTTGTCTTCTTCTTCTCTGATGACTTTGATTGTTAGTAACTGGTAAAAGACATCTGGTGGTAGTGGAATGCCCTGAGCTGCAGCTTTCGCTAGCTCGTCCACTTCTACGTTTTCTCCTCTTGGCACATGCTTCAGAGTGAATCCTATGAAGTGTTTTTCCATTCTTCTTACTGCCTCCAGATATCAAGACAGTTCTCTTTCTCTTGCTTCGTAGTCTTTCTCAACATGTCTGACGACTATGTGAGTCAAATTTGAGAATGCATTTTCGGACTCCCAGGGCCCTTAGTTTTCTTAACGCCAACAATACTGCCTCATATTCTACTATGTTGTTTGTCGTTTGGAATTGTAGCCTTGCTGCGTATCTGACTTTCGGTCCTGCTGGTGGTATCTGAACTACAGCTATTTCGGCTCCTGAGCTGCACCATCTCCGTCGCAGAAAATGGTCCATAGAGGTTCTTCAAAAGAAGTTGTTGTGTCATAAGCGGCCGGAGTCTAGTCCCCTATGAAATCTGCGATGACTTGAGACTTGATTGTGGATCTGTGTGTGAACTCTACCATGAATTGGTTTAACTCTGTAGCCCATTTGCCAATTCTTCCGATTGCTTCTAGGTTTCGGAACAATGCTTCTAGTTGTTGGGCGGAAGTGACTGTTATGGTGTGCTGCTGGAAATAGTGCTTGAGCTTTCGCGATGCCATCACTACAGTATATGCTATCTTTTCCAGTTCTGAGTAGTTTAGCTTTGCTCCAAATAAGGCTTCCGAAACATAGTAAATTGGAAATTGTTGCATCTTTCCCGCACTCTCTCTCTTTTCCACCCGGACTGCACTTACTGTTGTGTGGGAAGCTGCTAAGTATAGCATTACTTAGCTTTCGTAGTTGGCATGTTGAGTGTCAGGAGTTTGGTTAGATACTCCTTCAGACTGTCGAAAGCTTGATGTTGTTCTGGACCCCACTCAAAACGATCTGCTTGCTTAGTGTTCTGAAGAAAGGTAGACCTTTCTCTGCTGACCGTGCGATGAATCTGTTGAGTGATGCTATTCACCTGGTGAGCTTCCGAGCCTCTTTCCGTGTGGATGGAGGGCTCATATTGGCTATCGTTGCCATCTTCTCGGGATTGGCTTCATCCTTTGGCTGACACCATGTAGCCAAGGATCTTTCCTTCGCTGACGCCGAATGCGCACTTTCCGGGTTTAGCTTTAGACCACTCTTCTTTAGGTTGGAAAATGTTTATTTGAGGTCCTCAATGTGGGTTTCTTTCTTTTCACTTTTGACAACAATGTCATCCATGTAATTGATCAAATTCCTGCCTTTTTGTTCGTCGAAGACTTTGTCTGCCATCCGTGTGAAAGTTGGCCCTGCGTTGCATAGCCCTTCTGGCATTTGTCTGAAGCAATATGTTCCGCACGGTGTGATGAAACTTGTCTTCTCTTCGTCATCTTTGTTTAGCCATATCTGATGATATCCAGAGAAATAGTCGAGTAAACTTATTCTTTCGTATCCGGCTACGATATCGACGAGCTTGTCTATCCTCGGCAATGGATATGGGTCTTTCGGGCATGCTTTGTTGAGGTCGGTGAAATCTATGCACATTTGCCATTTCTTGTTTTTCTTCTGTACCATGACTATGTTTGCTAGCCATTCTGGGTATTGTACTTCTCTGATGACATGGGTCTGAAGCAATTTGTCCACTTCTGCTTTTGCCGCTTGCGCTCTCTCGTCTGATACCTTTCGCAGTTTCTACTTTCTTGGCTTTATCTTGCTTGACACGTTTAGGCTATGGTATGCTAATTCTCTGTCTACTCCTTGAAGATCACTGGCTGACCACGCGAAAACTTCTCTGTTGTCGTTGAGAAACTCGTTGGGTTTTGCTCTTTCGTCGTTGCCAAGGCAATTTCCTATGTAAACACACCTATCGAGGCAATGTTGCGAAAAGCACTTTCTCTGTCTCCTCAGCGGGCTTTGCTCTTGATTGATTTGGTCTTTCATGTCCTTCTTCGTCATCACTTTCGTTTTCTTCTTTCTTTTTGACTTCATTAATCATGGTGTAACTGGGTATTGGCTTCCCCTCTATTTTTCTTGCCGCCTTCTGGTCGCCAAAGACTGTTATTACTCCGAATGGAGAGGGCATTTTCATGCACAGATAGTTCTGCTTTATGACTGCGTCGAACTTGTTTATGAATGGTCTTCCAAATATCGCTGTGTACGGGTATTCCATGTCGACAACGTCGAAAGTGATATGCTCTACTTTGGCCTTGTTCTCTTCTGTGAAAGCAACCTTTAGTGTTTTCTTTCATAACGCGTTTATGTTGGATCCTCCGAAACCGAATAAGGCATTTCCCGGTGAGTCGAGGGTTCTTCTGCTTAACCCCATTTGTTCAAAGGCCTTGAAGAAAAGGATGTCTGCGGAGCTTCCATTGTCGATAAGGATGTTGTGTAGAGTGAATCCATTGACATTTGCGGTGGCGACAAAAGCGTCATGATGTGGATAATCATGGACGCGAAAGTCGCTTTCGTTGAAAGTGATTGGTGGTAGCGACCAAGCTGGTCTGTTCAAGGGTAACCTTGGGGTTACTGCGTGCACTCTTCTTTTGAACTGTTTTCTTGCCATTTGCTTTCGTGTTCAAGGCTTGGTCCGCCCGTGATAGCGAAGATGTGACCATTTGATGGTAGAACAGCGTTGATTACTTGATTCTCTTGTTGGTTCTCCTGCTGTGCTTGCGGAAGTAGGACTTGATGTTGCTGCTCTTGCACTGCTAGAGATGATACTGTTGCAGAATGTGCCTGACCGTGAGGTACCTGGAGAGCTGGGTTGTAGCTTTGTTGGAGCCAACTGTATGCTGGTTGGTGGTACATGATTGGTTGTGGGTAGTGCTGGAGTGGTGGTGGCTGAGGATACTGAAATGATCCTTGGCTGTAACTCGAATTACAGCTTGAATCGCGAACAGTGTTATGGAATACGTGCTTCTGGCTGTGTCTCGTGTTTGGGG
>JAKNSH010062168.1:0-20827 GCA_027790015.1 Cymbopogon flexuosus
ATATCCATTCTGACAAATGGATAGATGTCAGTATTAGTGGCTCTGATGAAGATTTAACTGCTACCAGAATTGCATCTAAGAAAAGGAGCAATCCTGGAGGCAGAATAACAGCTTTAGATGGTACGGAAGAAATCTTCACTCCTTTTAGTTTTGTGTGATTTCTTGTTATTATCTGTTCAATTTACAATGCTTTTCCTTGATATGCTCGTGCTTAGATGATTTGAATTGCAACGTTGGTTGCTAAAATTTTATCACCACCACTTTGGCAGTGCCAAATGTATCAGAATCTGTGGCTAATTTATTTGTTAACCATGCCTCTGCTTTTGTCCCATGTAGAAGATGTAACATTTGGTTCCTTGTGTGCAGCTTCACTCGTGGGAAGCTCAAATGACGACGAGCGCACTGGAGACAGAGGTGGTCCTTTGTCACCACCACAGCAGCCGCGTTCAGTTCGGCCAAGATTGATAGCCATTGACTCAGATTCTGATTAGCACGCATTTCACATTGGTGTTGGCTAATGCCCGTTATAGAATCTGTAGCAGTCTCCTAGCTGTGTGACTTGGAGGGAAGGAAGGGGGTAGAGTGTGGATGGACGTAATTGTGGTCTAACGCATAATGGTCGGGAAGCTTGTCAAGCAATGACGGGCAGAAGCATCTCCTGTATTTGGAGATCCCAGCTCTGTTAGGTGGTAGAATGTGATGACAGGAGCAATAATATATAGTGACATGACATAATAGAGCTGAATATATAGTGTAGGAAATTTTGTACCATATATACATATGTCATGAACCAGAGGTGACTGGCAGTTAGTTGATGTAAATATGCCTTTATTTTTTTCTATTGTTATATTATTTGGTCTTGTGAGCTGAAAAGGGGTGGGGGAGGAGCACGCTTAGCCCGCCCGGCTGGTTAATTATCAGTTTTCTTTCTTTTTTGTAAAAAAATAAATTATGATGAAAACTTAGCACGCTACCATGAGTTAGTTCTTGTCCGACTCGACTCGAACACGTATTGGACTCGGACTCGAACACGTAGATTGATGGATCCAGAGGGAGCAAAGGCGTGCGTCATCAATGCATAAGTGTCTCCCTGGCTCATATTATCTATCTGCTGACTAGCCACCATATCGGATCATCGCCTGGCAGCTCGATGATGCATCCATCGGTTCCTTGTCTTGCTGGCGGGGGATTCAGTCCGTCGTTGGAGGCCATGGCCGGGGCAATTGATCTTGATCCCGTAGAAATTGCCCTGGCTCCCTATCGTGTTAATGCCAGTCACGGTGAACGGGCAAGATCTGACCGTATCAGGGAAATCTTGTTCCCACCCCGACTAATACGTGGACGATCTCCATCGCCACCCCGTGGCCGCCATGACAATAAGAGTTTTCTTCACTGGTAAACTACCTTTGGGGTTGAATACTTCCCCGTTTGGACCTGTCGCTAGCAAGAAGTCAGGTTTTTTAACATACCCACAGCCTCCATTGGCTCTGAAAAATCCTTGCATCAACCGGAGCGCTTTATCATGCCCCTGAAAAAACAAATGCAAACATATTATGACTTATTGCTATTGTCACACACATCTTAATATTATGCAAGTTTAAAAGCGTCAAAGAATGTGGAACTTACTGGTTCATGACAGTTAAGAACTCAAATCTCACCTGCATGTTGAATGCAACCATCTGAGCACCATGAGTCCAGGCCTCCATTGGATCATAGTTCGAAGAATTAACCCTTGTGCCCTTTGGATACACACGGAGTATATTATTCTGGGTGAACCTGAACAGAATTTATTTATTTTTCTCAGCAAGTGTGTGACTGTGGTAACCGCTTTGAAGAGATGCAATCTTATATTGGTTAATGTCGATAGTATTAGGGATTAAATGATTTTATAATTTCAACTAACAGATAGCCTATCTTTTGTACGGAGCTACGGAATTCAGCCTTTTATTGAATTATGATGCGTCCTGTAACCTTGGCAACACTGACAGTTCCTTTTTCCCCTCTCTATGTTTTTCACATTACATTCTGTAAGACTGCAATATAAACGTGCTAAACCCCTATGGATAAAAATAGAAGAATAGAGTTCAATGCATAAGCAAAAATTGAGAACAAAAGCGATCTTATAACAACTCAATACCAAATCTTCTTGTATTACCGTGTACTGAAATTAGTCACACAAATTACCTTATGACTTCAGCACCATGAGAAGTCGTCGCTTTAGTTAACTGTGTCTCACTCAACGAAAGCCGCCTGACTTTTTCTGGATCCACCTTTAGTGCATCCCGCAAATGGCCTTTTGGTTTGCCAGCTTGGATGGTGATCAGTTTCCTATACTCACAGGCAGTGTCCTGCTGAAGTTTGGGATCATCCTCATCGGAATCTTCCTCATCTTGCTCATCCAGTTCATCCTGTTTATTATGGGAATATAATTTTATCTCATTTGCATTAAATCATGGGTGTGTGTATAGAAAAGATAGTGATATTGCATACCTTTCCATCAGATTCATCAGCATTTGAATCTTTTCTTCTTAGGCTTCCTGTGTCTGCAGCTAGATTTCCACTGCCATTTTGATTATCAGCATTTGAATCTATTCTTCTTAGGCTTCCCGTGTCTGGCAAATCAGCTATATTTTCATTGCCATTTTGTTTATCCTTAACTTTGAGGAACTCCTTGTACTCTTGTGGGGGTTTAGTCGAGATGATTATTCTCTTCATCAGAGCTGCTGGAGAGGGGAACTCTTTCATTGGGTCTGAACTAGGTATGAATTGAAAAGTAGATCTCCATATGTTTCAGTGAGCATCTATGATAACTTAAAGTCAGAATTGAGGTTCTAAACAGGAAAAGTGCAAGGAGTTGATATACTAAGCAGAACTTTACCTTAGCTACTTTGGCTTGGAGATCTGGTGTAAGGTGGTCCTCAAGAGTGATGACAAGCGGATATGGTGATGCACAAAAGGCATATTCTTTAATGGACTTTAAACATCTGATCATTTCTACTGGTGCAGTCAATGTCCTTTAAAATGCCAAGAAAAAAAAGAAGAGTCAGAAAAACAATTTCTGCAAAGCCAGAGAGAATAAAAAGGATGGTTGCAATTCAAGTAGCACACGGTACCTATAACAAAGTGGCCCATACAAATATAGAACTGAGCGTTGATATATCAGGGTAATATGCTTCTTGCTACATTGTTATCATAGGGAACAAGAGAACTGAATTCATCTTTCCTCATGCTACATATGCAAAATTTGCGTCCGCTTTATGTGTAACCATAATGCCATCTTTGAACCTTTCAGTGCTGGTCACGCCACACACATAATACTATCCTCACACATGCAGTTATGTTGCAATAATTCATTGGGATAAAAATAGTGAACTTTTTTTAACAAACATAATTCATACCCTCCATGAAGAATATCGACATTCGTCTTTGAAGAATTTGGCCACATATCAAGTTCAATGACTCTGACACCTCTCTGTGCCAACATCTGGACTCATTATCCAACCAGATTGGTTCTCAGCAAACTTTAGCAATGCCTGCTCCAAGCCACTAGACCTTCCCTGCACCTTATCTCGCCTATTTGGGCCACTGCTAACACGATTTCTGGGAGAAAAAAAGGGCTCTTAATCCTTTTTCACACATAGTAGAAACGTTTGGTACGCAATGCAATATAGACATTTGTTGATAACTTCTTGCCTAATTCCCATTTACATACATCTCCTCTCTTTATATAGAGGCTAACTTGACCCGTAAGTAAGCATTATCTCTTCCCTAACGGACTGATCCTATCTTCCTAGCTGACTTATCTCTTCCTAACCAACTGATCCTATCTGCTACAGTGCCACGCTACAAAAACGTGGGCCCAGCAGGCTGTCCCACTGCCCATGACAGTTGAAGATATCGGTCCTTATAAACCAGGTTACTATCATCGTCCTTAATCTGCTTGGGTTTGGGCCCAATGCTTATCTTGCTCCCACTGGATTCAGTTTCTTTCACAGCAGCAGCAGCAGCAGCTTGGCCTATCTTGTGTGACTGTGCAAACAGGCAATCTGACAACGTTTTGCAGGATGATTAGGCTTGCATGTTGAGAAATGCCTCCATATAATAGCATGAGGAATCTGAAAATCTGGACAAGACTATGGAAATGAGCATATTTCTGTATGTTTTAAATATTTAGCATTGACGCGTACAAGTTCAAATTCAAAAGGGAAAAAATGGAATATTTGCTTCAGTTAACCGACATGTACTGCATAGCGATACAAGTCATAGGCTCAGTGACAGTACAATGGGGGCAAAAACCAGCACACTAGATATTTAGTGCAACATGTACAAGAAATATAATTGTAATTGAAATAGGTAAGGTCAAAAAAGTCAATAATTTGCAACAGTTGAAGGACAAGGCACAAGCAGGCACAATTAAGTGATTATCAATAGGTAAGACCAATCATACGTCAGTTGCATATTGCAAACAGAGCAGAATACTTGGTGTAGGGGGGGACAAGAAACAAATGGAAGGCTAAATATTGAGTAAAAAATAAAGTTAGGGTGGAGTAATTCCCATGGCAAGGCCCAGAACTTTAAATAAAGACTGTAGACTTTTATCACCACCTGTTGCTATCATGTGCTTTTGCAATGAACAGTCGTAATTGAATCTCAAAAGCATAATTAAGGCAAACACTTATATTACACTACAGATGTAGTGCTGCTTTTCTCCATTTCACCGAATCAACAACAGATAGCATAGTACAAGCAAGCTGCAGGTACATATATGCAACCAAACTCTCAATATTTAATCAGATAGCATAGCATAGCATAGCATAGCATCATCCACCACCACGTACTACTAAACAATCCCTCCCTGGCCAGCAATGCAAGCATGCAGTTTTATCCCGATGGCCACCACGAACAGCAGCGCGGCGGCGACGACGACATCGAGTGCTGCGACCATGCTCACCGTCGGGGCAGCCGGAAGCTCGAGTAGAAGGCCTTGGATATAGTCCTTGCCACCTGCATGCATAATATAATAAAGTAGTAGTATATGTTAGAAATATATAATCATGACATAATAAATAGTAATAAAGTGTGTTGAATTACATACATGTTGCCCCGGGCAAGGAGCAATACACATGTGGGGGACTCTCGATTAACCCCGTCGTCACCTCGCCGGGGGTCCTATCACCGAAAATGTTCATGCCCCAGAGCTCCTGCTTGTTGTCGCGGGTCTTGATCCTGAAGACGGAGTCCTTGAAGATGGGGAAGCGCCTGACCTTCTCACTGTGGTCGCGCACCACGCCGTAGTAGGTGGCCCAGCGCTCGTACAGCGCCCACAGCGTGTCATCCGACACAAGGTCCTCCTCGGAGAAGCTGAATCCCGAATCCGCCTGCGTCGGGATGGCGGCCACGACCAGCGCGACGACGACGACGACGTAGAATGCTGCGGCTGATCTCGGCATCGCTCGCCGCCGGCGAAGAAAGCCGCGGCCGGGGGAGGAGAGCAAATGCGAATCCGAGCTGCTAGGGTTGGGTTCGGCGTTGGGGATTTTGTTCCTCCGATCCGCCCGCGCAACCGTCGGATCCATCCAACCCACGGCTAAGATTGCCCATTGGCTGGCTGTTGGGCCGAGAGCCCACGCCAGCAAACTCACATGGCATCTCGGGTTTCTAATAAGTTTTCTATCTATTAGCAAAATTGTCCATGTGTTGCTACAAAATATATAGTTTGTATTTGGACCGAGAATGGTCTTTCACTTTATTAACACTAGGCAAATATTCTCTACATTTAATCAATAACATCTCAAATATAACGACGGATTTGCATCTTGGTATAAGTAGATAAGACAACCAACATACGTAAAATTATAATGATATATAATATGTGCATCCTATCAATAACACATCACAATTCAGAATTACACATCTCTTTTCATTTCTATTTCTCTTTTACATGAAATTCAGATGGATATAACTATTGTGAGTAATACATTGCTTGCCATCAAGCTCTACCCCTTTCTCTTTTACCTTCTTTAGCATTATTAGTTGCAGATATTTTGAATTAATTTAAGATAATATACACATAGTAAGCAGATAGTTTGAATTAATTTAAGATAATAATATACACATAGTAACATAAAATATTTGTAATGATGTTGCATTATATATGTTACCTTGTTTGGCGCTCAGTTGTGCACGAGAATGCTTTTTCTTGGCATAGTAGACACACATATGCAAGGTTTTTTTTATACACATGCATATTTGTAGTGAAGTTAATTAATATCTACATGCTTTCATAAGTGACTCCAGATTATGAAAGTTAGAAATACTATCAGAGCACTCAATACTTAAGAAAGCACTAAAGGTGAGCAATTATTCACATTAATTTCTCTGCATTTTTGAAATTCTGAGTTAAGGTCTATTTTTAAAATTTCTACAACATATACTATCATGGATCACTACAGGGTAAGTTAGTAGTAATTACATCACATTGGAATAGAAATAGCCAATTACAAGTTAGTGTTGGGGGGACGATTTTGCAAAGCAAGAAGCACTACAGGATGCGGGTTCTTTCCGAGTGCCTAATTCACTCGGGGAAGAGGCTAAAACACTCGGGGAAGGCCTGCCGGATATACCTCACCTGGTAAAGCCGGCTTCCCCGAGTGTCGAAAATCATGCACTCGGGGCGAGTGCCTTCCAGTCACTCGGGGAAGTTTAGACGCCGTCGGTCAGCGCCTGACGCCGTTTTCTTTTCTTTTCTTTTCTTTTTTTTTTTGCATTTTCTTCTCCTAGTGCAACACTCGGGGAAGAATTTGTTTTTTTATTTAAATTTTCTTCCCCAAGTGCAACACTCAGGGAAGATTTTTTTTTGTATTTTCTTCCCCGAGTGCCTAAGTCAGAGGCACTCGGGGAAGTTTTTTTTTTAAAAAAAATAAACAAATCTTCCCCGAGTGCCTAAATCATATGCACTCGGGGATGTTTTTAAAAAAATAAAAATAAAATCCAGACATTTGTACGGGATTTCTCTGTACTACATTGCCTCTGGGATTTCTCTGTCAACCTCATAATGTCGTACACAGTACTTGTGTTAATGCCGGATAATTAATTAACCATGCTATCAAGGTTTTGCAGCTGTCCAAGTTCTTCAGGGAGATAACCAGACAAGTTGTTGCTGGATATGTCACTGTACATCAGAAAGGATGTCCACTTACATTACTTGGACACTTCTCAAGTTTCCAAATTCAGCAGGCACAGATCCAGTAAGATGGTTTTTACTCAGATTCCTGCATGAACAATTGTGGACATTAGGCATAAAACCACATAGACAATAGGAATTCTAATAGGTTGATCTCGACATACAGTTCAAGAGAAGATGCTCGAGGTCACCGATAGTAGGAGGAACTGGTCCAGAGAATTCATTGTAGGAAAGATCTCTGTACCCCAATAAAGGAAGAAGGTTGTTATCAAAATGAAGTGGCTGCAAACCTGCAACTTTAAACGTAACTCATAATTCATAGCTCGAGGTAAAAAAAAAAAAAAAAAATGGATCTCCTTACAGTGTGTCCAAGTTGACTATGTGACCAAGCTCAGAGGGAATCTGGCCTTTTGAAATTGTTGGAAGAAAGGTTCCTGTAATTTTTTTTTAAAGAAATAGAATCGCATGTCAGGGTCTGGTAAAATTAAATAATAAAACGTTGTGAAATGCGACAATGGTAAGCCAACTGCTGCAAATGTAACTACTCACAGGTATGTCAAACTCTCCAACTTCTGGAAACCAGCAGGGATAGAACCATTCAGTCTATTGCCATACACATTGCTGAGAACGAAACACAGATGATAAGCATGAGAAACATATAGCTGTTCAGTTGAATACTGTGAAAAATGCACAAACTCACAGTTTGTTCAGTGCACTGCAGGAGCTGATGTTTGCAGGAATATGACCCTCAAGATTGTTGTTGGCAAGATTCCTAGAGAAATGTAGAACTTATCAGAAATTGCACAACTAATTTGCATACTTCCACAGAGGAAAGGTTCTTACAATTCAAATAACTCTGTGAGTTTGCCATGCTCTGCTGGGATTGTGCCCACTAGTTTATTGTCATTCAGCTGCCTCGGAACAAATATTGACCTTCAATAAGACTAGAACGTCCTGCGCCCTTCGGGCGCCCTAAAAAAATTGTAAAATCCGTAATTAATTGACATGGGTCCATAATTATATTGTGACATTTGGATCTAAGCAGGAATTGATATATAGCCGTTGTCACCATTAGCATGGAATTAGCTCCTGTTAGAATATATTTGTAACAACCCATATTAGGTGTTAGGCTCATTGGCCTTGTGCTTTATAACCCTAGCTTATTAGGCTATATAATGAAGGTCAAACCCCCTGATTAGGGTGTGCGGTACCTCTTTACATGGTATCAGACGTCTGGGCCTAATTCTCGGGTTTCCTCTTCCGCTCGCATAACACGCCGCCGCCGCCTCTGCCTCGCCCCCCTCGCGACGCACAGGCCGCCGCCACCGCTGCCTCGCTTCCCTCGCATCGCTCAAGTTGCCGCGCCCGCCTGCCGCTCCATTGCCCACGCGCTCCTCCTCGCGCGTGCTGGTAGCCGCACCGCCGCCGCCTCTGCTTCGCGCTTGCGCCCGTTTACCAGGCCGCCGCAACCACCCGCCGCTGCCTCTGCCGCGCGCCCTCTCGCGTGTCCAGGCCGTCGCCTGCCGCCGCCTCGCCGCGCGTTCTCGCGTCACCCAGGCCGCCGCACCAGGTCCTCGTCATGGCTGCTTCGACGACCTCCTCTGCTACGTCCGGGGTCTCCGGCTCCGGCACTGCTGGTACGATGGGGGATGGCCTCGCCCCTCCCTTCTACGCCGCCTACGCCTCCGTCAATGTGAAGCAGCACGTTCCCATCGCCCTCAGCCTCGAGCGCCCCAACTACACCAAGTGGAAGGCGTTCTTCACCGCGCTTTGTGGCAAGTATGGGTTGCTCGGACACATCGACGGCACGGAAGCTGCTCGTCTGGCTGATCCTACATGGTCCCAGCCCGATGCCTGCATCCGCAGCTGGATGTACGGCTCCATCGACGACCCTGTCCTCGACCTCGCCATGGAACCTGATCAAGACGCGCGTGCCCTATATGTCGCCGTGGATAATCTGTTCCAGGCCAACAAGGACTCCCGTGATGTTGTCCTTGGACAAGAATTTCACACCGTGTCCCAGGGCGATCTCTCCGTCGACGCATACGCCTAGCAGATGAAGCACACTGCCGATGCTTTGCGGGAAGTCGGTCACACAGTCTCCCCCGCGCAGCTCGTCCTCAAATCTGCTGCGTGGACTCAACTCTCGCTTCGCCAACACCGCCGACATCATCGCCAACACGTCACCGCTCCCTGACTTCACCTCCGCCACCAACATGCTCCGTGTCAAAGAACTTCGCCTTAGCACTGAGAGCAAGGCGGCTTCGGCGGCCTCCGCCCTCACTGCCTCCATGACTTCCTCCTGCTCGTCGCCATCTTGCCGTTCCTCCACCGCGCCTCAAAATTGCAGTGGCGGTGGGAAAGGCAAGGGGGGCAAGGGCAAAGGCGGGGGACGCAGCGGGAACGGCGGCACTGGTGGCGGGCGTCATCAGCAGCAAGGCGTGCAACAGCATGGCGGACGGCAGGGGCCTCAGCCGGCCGGTCCCTGGGTTTGCTCAAACCAATCACCAAAATTAATTTAAATTTATTTTATTCATATAACTATAAATTTAAATATTCTACTTTCTTGAAAATTATCTGAAATACCAGCAGCAACGCGCGGGGTATCACCTAGTTAGTATGCACGATTACATTTACACACACGAGTGTGGCCGTGAGAATAATAACGGCCAGACAGCAAACAGAAGGAAAGACGATGAATATGAATGTGTGACGCGTAACTGAAGCATGAATAATTCTGTACGCGTTCAGACCGCAATCGACCCAATTGGTAGTGTCAGGTTTCAAGCACGTACGATCGATGATTCAGCCTGCTCGGCGGCCCAGGTACGTCTTCCCCGGGCAGCTAGTATATACGTGCACGGCTAGCTAGCAAACTAAACCTAGCTAAAAGACGCACAGAATAATATATATATAACATATATTTTATATATGGTTTCATATGTATCTAAATACAGGCCAGGCACAACCGCCAATCCGGCCAGAGATCAGGTCACCATATTTGTACCTCGTGCCAGCTTATTATTACAAGGAAACAAAAAATATATTGCAGCTTCCGGCCGCGCGCCTATATAAAGAGGCCCGATCGTCGGAGAGCAGCGCGCAGCAGCAAAAAAAGATAAAGAGAAGAGTTTCAAGAGAGGGAGAAGATGAGGAAGCAGCTGTTGCTGGTGGCAGCTGCCGCCCTGCTGCTGGCGGCCAGCACTGTAGGAGCCGACGGCATTATCAGGTACTCTCATACGATCGATCGACTGATCGAGTTCCTAAATAGTCGGATTTAGCAGATAAACTGCTTAGCGCGCGGACCCAAAATGCCATCCTTAACCCTAGCTGCAATATAATCAAGCTCATCCTCTCGGTTTCGACTGGAAAAGCTCATCCAAGGTGGATGACTGTTCACCCGAGTTGGCGTCGAGGATAGGATAGGATTTCCCATGGACGGAGCGTAGTTTCAAGTTTTGGTCTTAGGATTACAAGAATGAGCACACCTGTGCGGTCTTGAACAGTTTTAATTTGGTGGCTGGGTGTCCAACTTGCTTGTTCATTTAATTTGCCACACCTGTGTGGCCTCTTGAGCTCAAGTTTGCACTGGGTATTGCTATTGTTGATAGATGCCTAGAGGTTTTACTATAGTTAGTTTTGTGCTCCAGGCTGCCAAGTCAGTCTATAACTATCACTTTTTTTTTAATCAATGAGCGGAGCAAAGTAGTGCTGTTTCATTTACGAACGAAGAAAATACCAGGCTCTACATATATAAATTGTGATGATTACATAAACAACTGAAAAACACCCATCCATGCGATCGATCGATTTCAATTCTAATTTGTGCTCATTGTTGTGGATGGATCGTGCGTATGCAGGGCAAATGTGATGGAAGACTCCCTGGACCTGGTCGGAAGCACCAAGAAGAGCGCGGAAGATGAGGCGGCGGCAGTCGTCTTCACCGACGAGGACCTGCTGTCCGAAGAGAAGATGTGGGAGTTTTACGGCCGCTGGGCCGCGCACCATGGCGTGGTGCGCGAGCCCGGCCGCTTTCCAGCGTTGAAAGAGAGCGCGCGTAGAGTGCAGAGCTACAAGAATAGGCACCCCGGCGAGCCCATGACGTTGAACAAATTTGGGGACATGACGGAGGCTGAGTTCAGAGACGCAACGGTCTGCTTGGTGCCTCCCTTGCAGAGGGCGCCGCCTCCCAACACTTCTTCTTCTTCTTCTTCTTCTTCTTCTTCTGAGAGCAGGTTTCCCGTCAAAACGAGGTTCCCCAACCCCAACGTCCCCAAGCGAGTTGACTGGAGGGACATCCACGCCGTGACAGACGTCAAGGACCAGGGTAGTTGCGGCGCCTGCTGGGCCTTTTCCACAGTAGCCGCAATGGAAGGAATGAACACCGTCGTTTCGAAAAGGTCGACCCCTTCCCTCTCGACCCAATACTTGCTGGACTGCACAGCAGACCTGGTTGACCACCACAGCGGCTGCGAGGGCGGCCAAAGGTACCACTCACTCACTCTCTGGTTACGGTCGGTTATGGTCATTAACTGAAGATTACATCACAATTAACAAAGCTCAGAGAATTGAGATCACTATTGTGTTTATTTACACGCGCACATAAATTGCATAATTTTAGGCTAAATAAAATCCCGTATAGACATAGTACCGGCCGGTATTCTTGGCTTTTGATTTTTTTTTTCCTCTTCTTCCAGGTACCATGCCTTCGAACTAATCCGCAGGACGGGCATACCGTGGGATTGGAAGTACCGCCCATACATGGAGGCCAAGTACCCTTGCAATACCATAGGGTCCAACCGCACGGGGTACTGGGCCCAAAGTGTTGTTTCGATAGGTACAATCCCACAATTCAGCGTCGCCTGGATGAAATATTTTGTCTCCCGGTGGCCCATTAGCGTTAACATCGGGGTTGACAGCGAGTTCCGGGATTGGGATGTCAAAAAGAATGGCAAGATCTATTATGGTCCCGGGAACATGACGCTAAGTCACTCCGTCACAATTGTCGGTTACGACGTGGATAAGGACACGGGCCACTTTTACTGGATTGTCAAAAACTCTTGGGGCAAAAACTGGGGCGACGAGGGCTTCATTAACATATACGGCGATGCCAACACCGGGTCCATTGGCAAGGCAGGGGTCGCCGGGATCCTGATGAATGGAATATGGATGTGCCCCCCACCCGATGATGATTGCTTCCAGATTAAGTGAGTCAATGAAATAAATATTTAATACATAATGTGTGGTGTTTTCTTATGTCCTCTCCTCTGTAAAAGTGTAAGCCAAGCAATCGAATAATACTAGTAATTCTCAAAGGGGAAATCAGGCTCACCATTTTCTACTACGAGTGCTACTTTGATCAGTGGACTCCTTTGAATCTGTCATATCGACTTCATCTGCATGGAGTCTTAATTTATGATGATGTTACAATACTTATTATGCTTGTATGTATGGGGTGATGTGATGTAATAAGTGAGCATATGTTGCTTATATATCAACTATATATTAGGTTGGCATTTAGGTTTTATCATCCATCAACTTCTAATTCTGCTAAATAAATTGCATATGCAAGGGAGGTATATGGTACATGATCGGTGATATGCGGTTAAGTTTTGCTATATTTGGATCCATATAATAGTTAGACAAAACGTCACTGGTTATAGTCCATCAGTGCGTTGGATGTTGCACATCATCTCACAGCCAATGGACAAGAATTCTCCACAGTGGCACCTCCAAATAGCACAAGCGTAAGTAATTTCCTGTCTGTGGAGGGCTGGTCTGGACAGAATGATTGCCAGTTATTATTTCAGAGGATTCATTTTCTTAAAACAAAGAGTGGAGCGAATCAACGACACCATGCCTATCATGCTAGTGTGTGTGTGTGCTCTGTCATTGTACTTCCAGTTACCGCAACGACAGCATGCCTACCATGCTAATGTGTTGTTATACTCCCAGTTAGCACAAGTAATTAATTACTGATGTCAAACGGTACCTTCAGGTCCGAACTGAATTTGCGCAGGTGCAGATTATTATATTTATATGATGTATCAATCCTAGATCTTACAAGTCACTTCAGGATTGCATGACATTTAGTCACTGTACTATCATAACCCAAAAAATTGTGGAGTTACAACTAAGGTTGCCGCCATAGATGAACACATTTTCTAGGCCTACCCTAGGTACATTAATAATACATCAAGATTCTACCACAAACGCTCCATCTCTGATCAGTATATGTGATTTTGTTTTGAATGATAGTATATGCGATTTTGCAACTTATAAAGTTAACACTTATTTCAGGTTTATTATACTTTGTGTTTTTACTTTTGGATTTTAACATCAGGCCATATTAAAATTTTGGTTCATGACTGCCTGCTTTATAGAGTAAGAACTATTTCTTTTTTTAAAAAAAAAAAACTAGAATTAACTCGGCTTTTCAGAAAGCCATAGTGGATACAGTCATTCGCTGGGATTACCAGCAGCTAGAAAAGCATAAAGGAAAAAACTACATAATTCATCCTCAAACAAGGGCTAACAGCTAAAGCTCTTCAGAAGGCTAAAGTTCAAAGACATCTGTCGAAAATAAGATTGCAGGCTTAAAGGCTCGCATCCAGTCCAAGATTGGTATATCCTTCTTCGCTTCTGTTCTTTAAGAAGAGCCGACCAACGCTGCATGAATGAAATTGCCATATAGATCACATCAGCAGGATTATTAGGGAACTTCTTTTCAATTGTAGCTTTATTCCTAACAATCCACATCGCCCAAAACAAGCAGCCCAATATATATAACAGCAATCCCACAAGTAGAGGGCCCTTGTCATTAAGCCAAACACTTAATAACTCTCCGATGGAAGTAGGAATATTATTCAAATTCCAGGCTTGTTTAACAATACTCCAAACAAATTTAGCAATGCAGCATCCAAAAAGAAGATGGTCGATATTTTCTCTGCCATCCTGCAGGCAACACATGTTAGACCCCTTCCACCCCCTCTTTTTCAAGGAATTTGAAACTTGGTAATTTGTTATTAAAAACCTGCTAAAGAAAGAACTTGATCTTTAAAGGCAGCTTAGCTTTCCACACAAATTTAGCAATCATATAACCACTCCCCCATCAGTAATAAACGATATAAAGATTTAGTAGTGAATTTCCTTGATTTATCTAAAGCCCAATCACCTCATCCTTATTGTCAGACATATATATGTTTGAAAGTTCATTTTTCAGTTCAAACTACCTCTCATACTCCCCAACAGTCAAAGTTCTCTTAAAATCCACATACCACTCCGTATCCATCCAGCAGTCAGACACCAGGCAATCAGGATCAGAAACCAGAACAAACAAATCATTATAAGCAATTCTTAAAGGTACAGGTCTTAACCAGCAGTCTTGCCAGAATCTACAAAGGTTTCTATTCCCCACTTTATACATGGCTCCTCAATGAAAAAGATGCTTTATCTTGTGCAAACCTTGCCAAAATTGTGAGCTACCCATGGGATTGGAATTGAAGAAATTACAATCTCTCATGTATTTAGCTTTTGACAACTTTAAACCACAGGGCATCTGGTTCTGACTAAATTTTCCACACCCATTTTATTAAAAGACACTCGTTCATAATTCTTGTGTTTATAATACCCAAGCCCCCCTGGTCTCTAGATCTACAAACAGATTCAAGTTTAGGCATGTGATATTTGAATTTTTGGCTCCCTGCCAAAGGAAGTTAGACCTAATTGTATCCATCTTAGCCTGTACACCCTCCTGCAAGAGATAAAAACCCATGCAGTATGTTGGCATACTACTGGGACAAGCATTAGTTAAGATATGTCTGCCTCCATATGTTAGGTTCTTTCCTTTCCAAGGATCCAACCTATTCTTCATCTTGTAAACCATAAAAGAGAAATTACCCATATTCAAATGTTTATCGCTAACCTGAATACCCAAATACTTCATTGGTAAACTGCCTAACACACAATTCAATTGGTTAGCCATGTCAAAACCCTCTTCTTGAGAAACCCCAAACACATATGCATTGCTCTTGTGATAATTAATTTTAAGTCCAGATAGCCATTCAAAAGTATAAAGAACAAACTTAAGATTCCTAATACAATTATTTGACCCATCTATCATAACCACTGTGTCGTCAGCGTATTGAATGTGTGAAATCCCCCTGGGATTAGATAATAATCAAGGATCCCTGTAATGTGACCACATTCTACTGCTTTATCAATCATAACTGCTAAAGCATCAGCTACCAAGTCAAAAAGAAGTGGAGAAAGAGGGTCTCCTTGACTTAGACCTCTAAAAGTCTTAAAATAAGGACTACTTTCACCATTTAATTTTACACACACCTGGCCCCCTTTGACCGTTTGCATCACCCAACTAATCCACTTTTCTGGAAAACCTGTTCCAAAAACAACCTCTAAAAAATCCCAATTAACCCTATCATAAGCCTTCTCGAAGTCAATTTTCAAAATCAAGCCCCTTTTTTAGATCTCTTCAATTCATGTAAAACTTCATGGAGCACCACTACCCGTTCTAAGATATTCCTGCCTCTAACAAAACCTATTTGGTTTTTATCAATTATATTTTCAGCAACCGGCACTAGCCTCTCAGTAAGAACTTTTGTAAACCATTTGTAGTCTACATTCAAAAGGCAAATGGGTCTGAACTGAGTTATATTAATAGTCTCCTTGACTTTTGGAACTAAAGAGATCACCCCATAATTCAGACGTTTAATATCAAGCTGCCCCTCCCAAAAATCATTAAAAAGATTCATCACATCATCTTTAATATCTCCCCAAAACTTCTTAAAGAAAAGCATGCTAAACCCATGGTGCAGAATTACATTTCATCTCTGAAAGAGCAAGCATAATTTTCTTTTCCTCAAACATCCTCACCAACAGGGCAGAATCTGATTCTGACACATTATAGGAATTAGGCCAGAAACTACTCCCTAGCTTCAGACTAGACCAGGAGCTATGTCCAAACAACTCTTTATAGAAAGACACTATATGCTTAGAAATATTTGATTGCCCTTGGATTTCAACATCATCTGCTTGTAAAGCAATTATTTTACTTTTCCTCCTCCTTCCATTAGCAAATTGGTGAAATAATTGAGTGTTAGCATCACCTTGTAACACCCAATATTTTCCTGCCCTTTGTTTCCAATGAATTTCTTCTAGAAGTAAAAATATGTTCAAGTTATTTTTCAAGATCAATCCTCTCTTTAAGAAACAATAGCATCTTGTTAATTTTGCAACCATTCTCCATTCAGTAAGAAAGTTAAGGGTGGAAAGCTCCCGCACAAAGTGAGGTCTGATGAAGGAAATATACAAGCAAATGCAGTAATGCACATTATAAAGGCTTGTTTGGAAGAGGGGTTATGCCATAATGCTGCAGTATAATTGTATAAATGACATAAATTCCAACAAATAGATCTGAAAGTAACATAATGTGACATTCTCACATTAAAAAGGGGATGAAACAGTTAATTGGTTCTGTGAAATGGATTTTGTTGGAATATAAGTGAATTGTCTACCTCTCCCCATCAGCTTATGCTTTTGGGTTGAACTAGTTGGTGCATGCAACTTAATAGATTTGCATACAAAGCAAGGGCTTGCGAGTTGCATAAGAGAACTAGCATGGAGGTTTAAAATAAAGAGGGTACTGGCAAACAGGGCACCACTGAGATGGACAGTTTCTTGTGGTGGAACTTGCCCATACAGGTTAAAATACACTTGATTTGTGGCGGACCTTCAGCGGGATTCAAGGAGGGTCCAATAGTTTTCAAGATATCTCTGGTGTGTAAATCTCTAATACTTCCTAAATACTAACCATAGACATCATTAGAAAAATGCAATTGCTAGGTGGGGAGGTGGGCCCAGCCTCTACATAGCTCCGCCACTACACACAATTGCTCGCATTTTCCCAGATTTATTCCAAGATTTAACAGCCTTGAGTGTCTACACTGTACTGTGATTCATAAAAAATAATAATAAAGAGGATATTGGCGAGTTCTAGTCAAAGATTGATGAACCAAGTGTTGGTATAGAAAACAAGGGATGAAGGACTAGCCTCGTTATTGAACTTGTTTTTCATCTTACACAAACCATCCATCAACATCCCTTGCTCTTCTGAATAGTAGTCCTCGGTTCCTACAAGCACACAATGGAACAATCTTTTAGGTAGCCCAAAACAAAACAAGTAATGATAAGGAGACAGTGCAGAAAGAAAATAAAACTTAATACACCTACATACCACAGATCACGAGTGCAGCAGCTGAAGATATAGTGGACGAGGCTACTTGGTCCCGGTGCATGGCCAAACAGGCTGCAATTATCAATTGCTGGTGTCAAACTGCCACTACTGAGGTGGTACTGTGCAAGATAGGGTCGTCTTGAACGACAGTAGACAACATTGTCACCCTTGACTATAGGCAGGATCTTAGAGGAGACACTTAGGTTCCTTTCTTTAAGAAACAAGGTATTGCCTCCAATGTTGTCTACTGGGATAAACCTTTGCAGCACAAGGTCTGCGAGTTTGCAAACTAAAATTTGTGACACTAAAAAGTCATTGTGTCCAACTACCAAGATCTCTGTGCCACATTGTACCAGACCATCGGGATTGATGAGTTTGCCTGTGGGGATTGTGGCAATCAATTTTGGTGGTTGTAGTTGAGGATCTGCATCAGCCCCATCCTGCCCAGGAGGGTCAATCTGGTAGACCTGGTGCATACTTTCACCTATTCTGGGAGTATGCAGTATGTATAGCTTGCCTTGGAATGACAATGGCCGATAGAGCATTGGGCATCGCCAGCTTGACGCGGTCCATTGCTTATCCAGGGAAGTAGCATATGCTACACAACTTGCCTCATAAAGTGCAAGCATGATGGTCATGGCTCCAGCTTTGAAGGAAACAGAAGCACAAATGAATCTTGTAAGTCTTCTTATCCTGTATAGTGTAGGGCCCATGGGAATTGGACGGTTCACCTCTGGCTGTGAGAGGAGAGTTCCTAGGGTGGAAGCTCAGTGATGTCACCGGTGAAAGGGTGGAGAAGGCGAACAGCGCCTTCCTGGTCCGAGTTCCGCTGCAGCAGGAGGAGGCCATCAACTGAGTCAATGGCGCAGTGATCCCCTAGGAGCAGGATCTGGACGCGGACCAAGGTCCCTGTGTCGAGGTTGAGGAAGCGGACATACCCATGCAGGTTGGGGTGGCCAGGGTACAGACAATGGCCCTCGGGAAGCAGCATCCATCGGCACGGGTGGAAGCACGGGTCAGTGACCCCGCGGCCACTCGGGGAGGTGGTGCTGGACCGCCAGCTCTTGCAGACGGCTCGGAAGCGAACGTAGTCTAGAAAGTCACTGTCAAGATCCAGGGCCCAAGGTGCGGCGGCACTTCCATGTGCTACCCCCAGCCGCCTGAGACGATGACATCTTGAGTGGTTGCAGCCCTGGCTCGGCGATCTGATCCACCAAGACAGCAGTCAGAACAGAAAAGATGTAAGATTGAAATTCTTGCATACAAGACCTGAATACCAAATCAAGCCTCGAACATTGGTGACCGATAGTGGCAGGACTAGGATTCCCAAAGATCAATGCAATATTCCCAATTTTCCATTCTTTATATCTCGACTATCTGACAACGACAGTATCATACAATGGAATTGTAAGGAATTGAACTTAATGCCTCAACTGTAAATGACAGTGGCTAAGTAGCAGAAGTTTAAAATTGCACCACGCCACTTGATCAATGCCTAGATGAGACCAAGAGCAGTGGCGAGTTGCACGACTCTCGCCTGACAAGTGCAGATTGCAGTCCTGCAGAAGGGCTAAGGTAGTGAGGAGCCGAGGGGTAGCGCCTAGCCGCCTAGCCATGCGGTTGTGGCATGCCAGAAGGGAGGAGCCGGAGCCAGAGCCGGTGACTTGAGAGGTGGGGGAGGGGACGGAAGGCGCAATGAATTCTGGAAGAAAGACGCTGCTGTTGGATGTAGGGCATCAGCATCGGGAGCTCGGGGTGCGGCCAGCGATGGACAGGCCAACCAGCATGGTGACCCCGACGCGTGCATGCCTACTGTGATGCATCGGCATTGGCATATGCCCTGCCTCCCTGTTGCACAGTGTACTTCTCCAGGGCTCACGCCTGTTTCATGTTCGATATGTAAGGCTGCAGAGGACCTCATCAACTGACAACTGGTTGTCCTTTAATTTCAAGGGGCTTTACTTTTTGTGTACAGGAACTTAGTGGGCAGACAATGTACTCTGGCTGCTGGACGATGGAAGATGGCGCAGCTGGAAGATGGACCTACCCTTTAATTTGTTGCACGAAATCACTTCCAGCTCACTCTCAGTTCATCCTGTTGCCTTTACACTGAGGTACACTTAGATTTCTCGCATCTGAAAATATGGACGCTAGCTATAATACATTACACTACTTTGCTGCTATCTTCCTGTTTCCTATATGTTACAGTACTTTCCTTGTATCTTTTCATTTCCTATTTTTCATTTCACTACTGTCTTCTATAATTTCCAACAGACCATAACAATGTGGTACTACGAACAGCACAATATACAAAAGAGAAGAAGCAAGAAAAAAAAAATCATTTCTCAACTTTCTCACCTTCAAGCTTTGCTTGCACAACAGCACAAATGAAGATCCGAGCTTTTTCTATCTCCCTCCAACCTTTCTTGCAAAAATCAAGATTTATACACGCTTGAATCTGAAATGTGCATACCGATAAAGCAGATTTAAAACACTTTGCTACTACAAACAGCATAATGTAATAAGGAGATGACACAAGATAAATGGCACCCATACGAGCAGGCCACAATTTTTGGGACCAAGGATCTATAATCAGTAGCCGACGGAACCTAACTCAGGTCAGGAACCCTACTGCAGAACCCATAACCCAGGCCAGAGGTGGAGCGTGCTTCGTCGTCGCCGAATATGGAGGGAGCTGCGCGGCGTGCGGCCCGCGTGAGACACGGAGGGAGCTGCGGCGGTGCGAACGGAGGAAGGGCGTGGCTGCGCGGCGAGGTGTGCTAGTTCATTTTATTGCTCTGCTAAGTGCATATTTGCCTTTTATTGTCTGTAAGTGTAGGCAACAGGTGTGCTAGTTCATTGTATTGCTCTGCTAAAAAAGATTATCTGAATTCCTCTAAAAAGCTAACACTCAGGAAGAGTAAGTGAAATCACAGTCATGTAAAGTTGCCATCAGAAATGCAAAACTAGTGGAATAGACATTCCGAATCATCCATGCCCTGATCAAAATCCTATCCACCAGCTGCTTAATCAAACGATGACACGAGTAGAGAAATACTAGCATGGGGACCTTGGTGGCCTCAGAAGATGGGTGCAGCGTGAGCGAAGACTCGGCGCAGCGCGGCGACCCGGAAGCCCTCCAGCTCCGGGAACGTGCTCCTCGCGCTCCGCTCTGCCAAGGCTCGAAAGCGTCAGGCCTAGCAGGTTCAGGGCACCAGGAATCCGCTATTCCTCGCCGGTGGGGAGCGGGCCGACCAGCCGGGCCATCACCGGTGCCTCCTCGCCAGCATGGGGCGGCGGCGCTCCAGGACCGTGCAACCGCTACGAGTGGGGTGGCGAGACTCCAACACCCTTGGCCATGGCGGGCGCTGGGGCAGGGCGACGCAGGAGGA
>JAKNSH010062283.1:0-10406 GCA_027790015.1 Cymbopogon flexuosus
CTATTCTTTATTCCTCTGAATATTGGTAATTACAACATAGAACTCCCACATATATATAGTCCTGCCAAGGTCTAAGAGTTTCGGTAAGAGCCCACATACAAACGGACTAGGATTAGAATTCATCCTTCTCCTTTCCTTCTAAGAAAGAGTCCGTGTGTTTTACAACATATCTAAATTCTTCCATCATCTTCTTCCCTAATGGCTTTTCTTGATGCAGTCCAACACTGAAGCCAGAGTGCGACTATATACCCAATCCATAATGCATATAAATCCATACAGAATATAGGAAATCACATCATCTTAAATCCTTGACTTCTCATCCACGACCATCGACGCTAAGATTGACGATCTGGAGTAACTGTCCTTGTTGGCATGACCACCGCACCCCTTGCAGATAATGACCATAAATTGGTTGTCTGCCGATGAAATTGACACCTGCAACGACGCCTCATTGTTGCAATCACCAAAGTCATCACGAGAAACATGATCTCTAACAAAAAATCATCTAGTCTCGTTGATAGATTTATTTGAGCTAAACCTGAACAAACTCTATAGATCTAAAAACTACTGAGGGGAGAGATGGAACCCTTCTCCTTACCGCCGACAAAGTGATGATTCGTAGGTGAACTTAGCGTGGTCCTAAGCGTATAAATGGCACGGTTCAAGTAGACAACTAATTGTAATGACATGTTTTGAAACTGGAATAAACCTTTTTTTAAGACTATCCACCCATTTTTTAAAGCCTCCACCTAAAAAAGTTCACTGACGGAAGGACAGAAGGGCCAAGTGGCCCACCGCCCCCACCTCGCTACCCCAAGGGCCCCACCACCCCTCGCGGTCTCGCCTCGCCGCCCCCCGGAGCCGCCTCCCTTGCTGCTCCTCCTCCCCACACGCGCGCGCGCGAGGGCCGAGGGTGGTCCTCTCCCTCCCGATCTGCGAGATGTGGCGCGGCTGCGTGTCGCGAGGCCTCCGTAAGGTCAAGGCTGCCGCCTCCGCCTCCAGGTTCCTCTCCACGAGCTCGGTACGGTATATCTTCCCGTCTCCACCACGCCACCTCCCCGCGTCGATTCGTCGCGTCCCGACTCCACCGCTTTTTCTTTTCCAGATAAAACTTGTGTGTGTGTATTTTTTTTGAATCGGTGATCATGATGGCGATGGTTTTGTCGTCGATTAGCGCGACTTTAACACTATTCTAGACTGTTACGGTGAATGCCGGTTTTTGTGGAGTGAATCGAACTGCAGTCGCAGATCAGATGTGCCGTAGTTCGTCCAGTTTCACAACTTTTACCATACAATAAGCTTGCGATGATATTCATTGGATAACCAGGAATTCAGTTCCAAAAGTGCAATGTTTGGTTTTATTGACTGGGGTGTACACCTGTAATTGCAGTCCTACACGGTGGTGGATCACACCTACGATGCTGTTGTGGTGGGAGCTGGAGGCGCGGGGCTCAGGGCAGCGATTGGCCTCTCGGAGCATGGGTTCAACACTGCCTGCATCACCAAGCTCTTCCCCACACGATCACATACAGTGGCAGCGCAGGTATGGGAATTGGGAACACATCTGCTTTTCGCTGTCACTGTTTCAATCAGACCTGCTTGTGCACTTGATGTGCAGTACTGGCTGAAATTCTGAATGATTTTAATCTTTAGGCATGCTTAGATTTTGCAAAAGGTCAATCATATCTAGTGAAATGCCATGCATGTTCTCATTGATGTGGTAATGTTGGTGTATAACCATGTAAGTGCTGTATTAGGAGGGAGTTTTATGATGATGTATGTGACGGAATGCTGCTAATAAGTTAAATTCAGACATCAGTGGAGAAACAAACTAAGTAGAATGTTTTTCTTTCTGTGATAAGTTAATTGTATATGCAAAAGTTAATTGACTGTGATGGGTTATATTTTACAAGCAGGAACGGGCAATTTAAAGTGTCTAACGATGTCATCCCTATTTGAATGCATGTGTGCTTGGTATGCCCAACTAAGTAACATATTAAGCTTTAAGTTTTGTTGTTGCTACTTAAAAGGAGATGCTTAGTTTGACATTTTGATGCAATAGCTTCCCATGCAAGGAAGAATGACACAAGGTGTAGAATCGGTATATCTGTATGGCATCTAAATATGAATTGAGCCTAAAGCTGGAAGTTCATAGGTTTGGCTACTTTTAGGTTGCTATTTAATTTAGATATTCAGCTGGGATTGATGATTTTATTTTGGAAAATCATGCTGTTGTCTTGATCTCATGTCCTATTGCTAGTTTGCCCCATGGTCCACTTTTCAAATCATAAAAAATGCAAAAGTTACTGAGCATTAAAGAAAATTTAGTGGCCTTGTAGGAGATGCATAAAACCAACAACCCTTCTTAAATCTTAGCCATGAATCTATACTTAGTGCAGTATGTTTATTGCTGTGTATTGCTGGTGAATGCTTGAGAGAGTTTTACTTGTGTGCCATTAACACATACAATGGCAGGGAGGCATAAATGCTGCTCTTGGCAACATGAGTGAAGATGACTGGAGATGGCATATGTATGATACAGTCAAAGGAAGTGACTGGTTGGGTAAGTTACTATAGAAAGACATTTTCAAGGACTCATGAATCATGGTGAAGTTTCAAGAACATGGATAGTCTTAAGATTTTGGAAATCCTATCATGTTCTCGTCATATCTAAGTATTTTATCCACTTTGGTATTTTCTTTCTTTGACCCCTTTGCCATATTATTCATATATTCATCTAGGCGACCAAGATTCTATCCAGTATATGTGCAGAGAGGCACCAAAAGCTGTCATAGAACTTGAGAACTATGGCTTACCATTTTCCAGAACTGAAGAAGGAAAAATTTATCAACGAGCCTTTGGTGGCCAAAGCTTAGATTTTGGAAAAGGTCATTGTGTTGAACTTTATCTTGATCTTTAAGTATGGATCTGTTGCACTTTCTTACTCTCCCCCCATTTTTCCTGTGCCTATATGTAATATACAGGTGGGCAGGCCTATCGGTGTGCATGTGCAGCCGATAGAACAGGGCATGCTATGCTACACACACTATATGGTCAAGCAATGAAGCACAATACTCAGTTTTTTGTTGAATATTTTGCACTGGACCTTCTCATGGACAATGAAGGTATATAATTCTTTTTTTTTTTGTTGTGTTCTGGTGTCATGGACGACCCAATATGCTTGGCTAAACTGAAAGAAGGGTTTTGAAATGTGATACATTGTTCATTTTCCTTGCTATTGTATTTGCATTCTGTTCATGTGGTCGCAACCTGATGCTGGTTTTGTTCAGTAAACTCCGTATTGATGTTTACTGCCTTCAAATACTGCTATTGGTACCATAATAGTTCTGTTTTATATTAAACTTTCTGCTGGATTCATCATTTACTTATTCCTTCCTTTTGTTGATTAATTTTATGTGGTTCAATTGTTCAACAGCTTACACAACAGTTGGTTAAGGATTCTTTTTTTTTTTTTAATAACTGCAATTAGGATTACCATCTCATTATTTTTATTTTTTTATTTTTGGTGTGTGTGTTTGGTGGGTTGGGGGTCTTTGCTGCTGCTTTTCAGTAATAATATGGCTTCCTATTACAACTTTATTGATCAATGCAAACTCTTTTTTCAGGGACCTGCCAAGGGGTGATTGCGCTAAACATGGAGGATGGTACCCTTCATCGTTTTCGTGCTGCAAATACAATTCTAGCAACCGGAGTAAGAACCTCTCTGTGTCTATGTGTTAAATACTGATTGCTTGATTTTGATTTACTGAATATCTATAGTCATTTCTTTGTTTGCATCTCAACAGGGTTATGGTAGAGCCTACTTCTCAGCAACTTCAGCTCACACATGTACTGGTGATGGCAATGCTATGGTTGCACGTGCCGGACTACCCCTTCAGGTCAGTCTTCTGTGGCCGAAACCTGGTTGTTTTAACTACTTCATTGTATCTTCTGACTATACTTGTCCAATTTATACTACAGGATCTTGAGTTTGTGCAGTTCCATCCTACAGGCATTTACGGTGCTGGATGCCTGATAACAGAAGGTTCTGTTATTATAACTTGGTTTTGTTTATTTGGACACATACATGACATGCTTAAAAACCCCTGTGTTTGCACTAGTTACATTAAATCGCATGTCCTTAATTGGATTCAGAAATTCCTATGGCATTGGTATTTTTCTTGTTCAGGTTCCCGAGGTGAAGGTGGTATTCTTCGGAACAGTGAAGGTGAGAGATTTATGGAACGGTATGCTCCAACTGCTAAAGATCTTGCATCTCGTGATGTTGTTTCGAGATCGATGACAATGGAAATTAGGGAGGGCCGTGGTGTAGGTATGTATTTATTCTCATTTTTAGGTTTGAGCCAGCAACCTGAATTTTTTTTTTCTCATAGTTTCTTGATGTTCACTTTGTCTCAGGACCACTGAAGGACCATATCTACCTTCACCTCAACCATCTTCCTCCAGAAGTTCTCAAGGAAAGGCTTCCTGGTATATCTGAAACTGCTGCGATTTTTGCTGGTGTTGATGTCACCAAAGAGCCAATTCCTGTTTTGCCTACTGTGCACTATAACATGGGTGGTATCCCGACAAATTATCATGGGGAGGTATGCTTTGAATGGACAATACTAGCATAACTGTGAACATCTGTCTTGAACAACTACTTTATGTCTGATGTCTGCCTTGCTTTTTTGCACATTAGGTGCTGCATATTAAGGGTGATAATCCAGATGCAGTTGTTCCTGGTCTGATGGCTGCTGGGGAAGCTGCTTGTGCATCCGTTCACGGCGCTAACAGGCTTGGCGCAAATTCACTTCTTGATATAGTTGTATTTGGCAGAGCTTGTGCAAACAGGGTTTCTGAGATATCCAAACCAGGCAAGTTCATGTCTTTCTGAATAGTGTTTTTGTTATTGACTTTACTATTTGTACCTTATTTCCTTGTTGCACCACATTCCAGGAGAGAAGCAGAAGCCTCTTGGAAAAGGTGTTGGAGAAAATACTATTGCTTGGTTGGATAAGTTGAGGAATGCAAATGGATCTTTACCTACTTCAAAGATTCGTCTCAACATGCAACGGGTTATGCAAAACAATGCCGCAGTTTTCCGCACACAAGAAACTCTCGAGGAAGGTATGAATATATGTAGAGTTGCCCTCAATTTTTCTATGTGAATCATCTGAATGGCTATCAGTAGCAGGGAGCAAGCATGCCAGATTTCATGCAAGAAATTTGAAGACTGCATGCATAACATATGACTATTTTGTCTTGTTAGGCTGTGAACTGATTAGCAAAGCATGGGAGAGTTTCCATGATGTCAAGATCAGTGACAGAAGTCTCATATGGTAAACTCTTTCACCAGTAAACAGTGTGTCATCTTCATTCTATACAATTTTTTTTTCACTCACTGGTTATTTTTCTCTTTGATTTCCACAGGAATTCAGACTTGATTGAGACCATAGAATTGGAAAACCTGCTAATAAATGCATGCATAACAATGTGTTCAGCAGAGGCTCGCAAAGAGAGCAGAGGAGCTCATGCTCGTGAAGATTTTTCGGTTGGTTTCCCTTTTCATTGCCTTGTGCTCTCTTACTTGCACATCATATTACCATTTCTAGTAACATTCCCTTTTCCCTTGTTGGCACAGACAAGAGATGACGAGAACTGGATGAAGCACACTCTAGGGTTAGTGTCCTTGTTATCCCTTTAATTCTAGTTTTGACTTATATAATTGGGTGGCTGATTTATTTAATGAACAAAACTACACTTTTATAGGTATTGGGAGAACGAGAAGGTTAGACTAGCCTACAGGCCAGTTCACATGAATACCTTGGATGATGAAGTTCAATCTTTCCCACCAAAAGCACGTGTTTACTAGTAATCTAATCGGAACATGCCTGCATTGGCTCACCCCAGAAAGATATACCACACTACTCACAACTGATGGTGTATCTTCTTTCGGGTTAAAAATCTAATAAACCAGGGACCCTGTATGGTTGTCCTCTCCGATTGTAAGAACTGCATTTAAATTGACAACACTGGAGAGGTTTTCCCAATCTCCATGCTTGCATATATTTGGTCCCTCAACCTTGTTACCTTACGGAAGAAATAAAGGACACAAGTTGCATGTTGGTGTTATTTTACACCATTTCAATAAAATCTTAGTTAACCAGCCTTTTTCAATTAGTTGCACAAATGTTTTCGTTGCACAAGCAATGATGGAATTTGACACTTGTTTAAGATGCTGAATCAGACAGCTCTAGAAGCTCATGATCAGAAACGTTTCATGTTCTTGATTATGCTTTCGAACAGAGTGGGTGGGTCTGTCTCATGCATACCTGCAGCCAAGAGTCGGATAGTCCGCGATTTCTTTGGAGGCATTGTTAGGTTTTCTAGTTCTGCTGTTGGCCTGTTGCTCCTTATCGTCTAGCCATGGTGTGTCTTAAGCTGTGTTGTCTGGCATCACCCAACATGTCGCCGTGTTTCTTCAGCCCTTGTTAGTTGTTGGGTCGATTTGACCAATTTAGAGCAATTAGTAATGTGAGTAGATGGTTGTCCTGTTATTTATTGTATCAAAGTTGTTATAGGATGAGTGGTCCTTAGTTGTATGGTTTTTGCTCTCTTTTTTTTTTCCCCTTCAGCCAATAAAAGTCATTGCAAAGTTTTTGCCATCCTTTCTAAAAAAAAAAAATTAGCCGTGCAGCCCTTGCACAAATGTTATCCATGAGTTACAGTTTAGGAACCATATTTTGGCTTATCAATGTTATACAAATTAGTGACCATTTTAACTAGGAATTGTTCCATGCACTCGTTCTCGTTCCTAAATAACCGAACGAGCCCTTAAGATGCTGAATCAGACAGCTCGTAATCAGAAATGTTTCATGTTGTTGATTATGCTTTCGATTATGCTTTGGAACAGAGTGGGTTGGTCTGTCTCATGCAAGCACAGCTGCAGCCTGGAGTAGGGATACTCGCCGATTTCCTTGAACTTGTCGCTGACGACGCGTGCCTCCCTCGACCTCAGGTCGATCTGGACAAGCCCCACTCCCTTCACCTGCAGCATCACGGCGCCGCTCCGCTCGCCAAACTGCAAGAACCGGACGGCGCAGCCCGGACGCTGCCCGGCGATGCCGTGCCTCTGGATCACCACCTGCAGGGTCCACGTCGCCCTCGCCGGCGTCCACGCCGACAGCGACCACATGCTTATGGTACCTGACCGGGCGACGAGCAGGCTCAGCCTTCCATCCGGCGAGGAAGCCAGGAGCCCCTTGTCCGTGAATCTGGGGCAGCTCGCCACCTGGCTGAAGCATTGGCGTGGCAGCTCGATGACCGTGGCGCTCGCCCTGCTGACGTCCAGGGCCACGATGCACTGCTCCTTGCACAGCCAGTGGACGGTGCCGCCGCCGAGGATAAGCGGCGGGGAGAGACGGTTCGGGATGGTGTTGATGAAGTTGCGCGGGAGGCGGGTTTGGACGACGGCGCCCCAGCCGCCGCGCTCCGACGAGAAGACCCTCATCTTCAGGTTCGTGTCGGCGACGAGGAGCTCGAAGGAGCTGCCGGCGTCGCCGACGGCGAGCAAGGTTCGTGGGTACATAGCAGCGATGCCAGGGGAGGGGACGTGTGTCTTGCGGCCGGTAAGGGTGTTGATAACGCGGACCTCAGCGGAGATGGTGCCGCGTCGGTGGAGGACAACGAGACAGCCGCGCGAGACCATGGGCTCCATCCAGAGATGGTCGGTGTCGAAGGTGAAGGGAAGGCGTTGCTCCTGGAAGTAAACCTTGCGAGGCCATGTGCAGAACACGCAGGAAGCGCCGAGGAGGAGGTCAGAGTCGAAGCCAATGCCGCCGCCGCCGCCGGTGGGGCGGGTGGCGTCGCGGCGGCAGCGGCGGAAGTCCGGGCTGAGGATGGCCCGGCGGATGGGCTTGGAGGCGGCGGCGGCGCGGACGATGGTTTTGGCGTCCGAGCGCGCGAAGATCTCGATGAGAATATCGTCGGGGATGTGCGGCAGCTCTGAACCGACGCTCGTCGCCGTCGTCGTCCCGTGGCGGCATGTGCCGACGCGTTGTCGGCGCTGTTTCGCCGAGGACATGGCGTCTGCTGGCTCTGGCTGCCTTGTCGAAGCTGTAAGCCCGCATGTGCCGACACGTCGGCGCTTCGCCGCCGTGGACATGGCTGGTGTCGAGGCTGTAAGCGTGCCGACGCGTCGGCCCTTCGCCGAGGACATGGCTTGCCGAAGCTGTAAGCTCGCCGAGCTTTTATACGGTTTAGCGGCCGCCGTCGCAGAACATATATGCACGCGCGAGATCCTGGCCTCCGTGCTCGCGTCGAGTTGAGGTAGGAGAACTCGATCTCATCCCGTCCCTGTTCGAAATTAGGTGTGCTCAACTCTAAATAATTTTGAAATTTTGATAAGGACATATAATAAAAGGATATATAAAGACTACTCACATATATACTGCTGATTAATTAAAGCATCTCTCTTCAGGGGGAAAAGAGCCTAATCAATAATCATCTCTTCAGGGGGAAAAAAGAGTCTACTCAAAGTGGTCAATAGTAATAATGAAACTCAAGGAGACATGTCTATATTTTTATTATTAATAAACCCTAATCCCCCCTTATGTTTGTACGGAGAGAATAGTACTAATTAACAGCCGATAATGTATTCACAAATAAACATGTTTCATACCATCAGGTATTGTCCATCTACTCAATTAAAACATGTTTTTCAGCATAAGATTCAGTCGTCAATTATAACTTATAAAGATTAATAGACATCCATGATCTTCAAATTATGTAGTTTGAGAACATTTAAATTGTAAGCAGTATTGCAAAATACTTGCAAAACTAAATAAATTTTAAAAGATCCTGATAATAATGTGTTCCGTAGAAATTACTGATCAAATAGGCGACAACTATTGCAAAATCATATAGATGTGACAGCTTTGTTTTTATCTTTATTTTTTTAAAAAAAAATACTCTCGTACATCTAACTAAACCCAGCCTATTAAAATTTTCACCCAAAACCAAACACTACACATAAGTACTACAACAAATTCGAAACACAAAACATATACGGCACTATAGAATTACATGTTTTTGACAAATCCGTCTCGATCGTGTAGTAAAACACCTGAATGATTAATGCTGAAGTCCAAATCGTCGAGGACGACGCGCGACGGACGGGCAATGTGCGCGCGCTGCGACGCGACGCAACGGACGACGTCGCGAGGACACAGCTATGAGAAAGATCGACAGGACGGACGGCGCCGGCGACCCTCGCCGTCGTCGTCGTCCTACCTATGACTCGGCGGCGCTTGGTCGACGACGACATGCCGGGATTGCTCAGGCTTTTCGGCGCCATTGCTGGCGGGCGCGCGGCTAAACTAAATAAGCTTGCCACCCGCTTCCGGGAATCCGGCTTCGCGTGTGCGTGTTGAACTCTGGAGTCTCTTGGGACTCGGTCGGTGATTTGACACGGCAACGAGTCCGGACTCGAGTCGGATCGGGAAAAACGCACGGCGGGCTGTGTCAGAGTCAGACCACGCAAGAACAGGCCAGACCGCGGCTGCGGCTGCGGCTGCGCGCCTTATCATCACGACGAATCCGATTCGGTAGCGCGGAAGCAACACGCGCCGACGCGTACGTGCAGGACCCCCAGGTCTAGTTTTGTGGGGGATGAAAACAGATAGAAACGAAACAGAGAAAAAAAAAATCCTTCTTTTGTTTTCGTTTCTACAGAACATTGGCATTTGGTCCTTCTGAACAAGAATCATGCAGAGGCTACAGCAGTTCAGCGTTGCAGAGCGAAGCAAATTCTTCAGAGCCCCCTCCAGGGGCGGCCCCTAGGTCTTCTGCTCGAATATCTCCAGGAGCAGGATTGGCTCCTATGTATCCTCCAGCAGCAGGATGGAAGATTCGACGTGGGCAACATCCACATTCATCACGAACAGGTGCTGTTTTGGGATCATCTGCAACAACAACAGAACGCCATCAATAATCGCCACAAGTTATTAATCACCAAAGAAACAATACCATATATAGCACAAAAATACGAAAACAGAAAAAGAATGTCCTTCAAAATCCAATCAACACACCTAGGTCCATGTCAGTGCACATGGTACATGATATTTCCTTCGTTCCTTCTGTTTCCAGTTCAGCAAAGAAGGGTTTGGGAGTCGAGCCAAATACCCATGCCAGGAATGGCCCTTGATAGGAAAGGTAAAGCTGTAGTGGCCCCACGGTGCAGTGCCAACAAGATGAAGGAGGCAAACTGTCTCGCAGGCTGGAGCGCGCCGCCACAGGGTTGGTGCAAAGTTAACGTTGATGGAGCCTGCCCGGTGGATGGTGGAGTAGCTGGCCTCGGTGTGGTCATTAGGGACTGCGCTGGCACAGTCCTCTTATCAGCATGG